>RCUC01101328.1:0-15009 GCA_003697995.1 Taxidea taxus jeffersonii | reverse complement strand
CTTAACTTTATAACTTTTTACGATAGTTATATTGGCTTTCCAAAATAAGAAACTAATGGTCAAAGACATTAACAACTCATCCAAGGGCACATAACTCCTAGGCAATGGGATTCAAACCCAGATTGCTTTAATATCAATGTGCACTCTTTTTCCAGAATGCCAAGCTGCCCAGGATAAGGGCAATTCACTTTGCCTTTATTATAATGATTCACTTACGAGTATTACCAGTTGGGCCTCTTAATCACATTTTTTAAAATTATAGCTACAAATAAAACCTTGTTTTTATGAACAACATCATAAAATGGGATTATTTTTATAATGTTCAGGTTTCCCAAACTAAAATTCAGGATACATTGTTTAATAAGGTTTTCCTCCAGTTACAAATTCACATGAAGTCTCCCATAGTTATAAAATTAACTCACATTTTATAAAATCGCTGATATGGTAAAGAAAAAATTAAAGGAAAAAATATAAAATTCATTAAAAGCAGTGATTATAATGTAGGATGTCATATTCACTCATCTACTGCTGTGAATCCAGTGCCTAGGACACAATATTCAGTAAAACTGAATGTTTTGTTACCCATTCAAACTTGTCTCCTCTCTCCCCACCAAAAACTGGATTAGATTCTTTTTTTTTAATATTTTATTTATTTATTTATTTGACAGAAAGAGAGAGAGCATAAGCAGGTGGAGCGGCAGAGGGGTGGGAGAAGCGGGCTGTCCACTGAGCAGGGAGCCCAAAGCAGAGCTAGATCCCAGGACCCTGGGATCATGACCTGTGCTGAAGGCAGATGCTTATCCAACTGGGCCACCCAGGTGCTCCTGGCCTATTAGATTCTTAATATATCCTAATATATTCTGTTTAACTTCCAAATTTATTTATCCCACTTAATTCCACAATAGATTTAAGGCAGTATGGAACTATACATACATAACTTGAAATAACAGTGATTACAGGAAAATAAGAAATTCTGTATAGATGAGGTTAACATACTGATGATTACTATGAGGTCTTTTCTAAATGCCCTTTAGAGTGGGTTTTTTAAGTGGGCTCTGAGCCCACTAAAGCCATCACACAACAAGAGAACACAACCAGTTAAGACATGAGTCACAGGGACCATATAATAAAAACAAACTAGGTACTCAGGAGAACTGAAGAGAGACATAATTATTCCTGTAATAAAACCAGAGAAGAGTTCCTCCTGTATATGTTTATGAAGGAGACACTGTATGATGCGGTAAAAATGTCCTAATCAACATTCTTAGACAAATATAATAGTGGGTTTCAGATGGTTCTTTTCTTAGAGTATTTTTATCAGTGGAGACTGTTTCATAAAGCCAAAATACCGTTCATTCTTAGCAAAGGTGGGGAAGAGAGTACATAATAGCATGCATGCTGCTGTTCTCCAGCAGACTTAACCTAAGAGGAAATCTTAAGTGTGTTGAGAGAAAAAAGTAAGCTCCAGGCTCCTCAGATAATCCTCCAAAGATGATTTCCATCAACTGAGCTTTTGATAGGTATAGAGACACAGAGGCTCTGTGTTTCTCCTTCATGACTGGCACGTGGCTTGCAGATTTTCTATGCAGCAAGGCAGAGGCAGATCAATATGCTCCAACACTCAGGTGAGTTGCTAGGTAGAGTAAGAGAGACAACCTCTTAAGAAAGGTGAGGTGCTGCCTACCCAGGACAAATGCTCTCATTAACAGAGCTTGGGAGGACAAATGACTGTGCCAGGTTTTTCCTCAAAAAACAATTTTGGTTTTCCCCAACAGAATGAAGAATGAGCAATCACCTGACAAGTCTCTAGGTAATTTGGGAGGATCAGAAGCGGTTTTACAATTTCTTTCAATGGTCATAAATGACTTCTCTAATCCCCACATGATGTTAATGAGAAAAAAAATGAACCCTCAATAATGGTTAAAATGACAAACCACAATTTTGTTTATTTTGGGTATTATGGGAAAAATTTAAATATATTAAAATTTGTAGTAACACTGAACATTAATGCATCAAATTAAATGCATCAAAGTAAAGTATTTAAGGTGAAGGAAATAATGCAAAAACATGACATCTCTTCTTCACATCATACAATTTGAGGCTTTTTTCCAATAGAATCATGCTAACTGTTAATAGCCTGCAAAATGCACCTTCTAAGTAAGTAATTTATATTACTAACTTGGAACTTCCTCTTTACCTATAACATCTGGTACAAATTTCAATAAATATCATACTAGAAAGATTTTTCGGCACACATGTTCTACTAGGAAACCTTTTTTCTTCCTTCTAAATCCAGACAAATATGCAAGTATCACCACAGTTTTTGTTTGTTTGTTTTATGGTCTATCCCTCCATTTTGGAAATAATGTCATGAAAATAAGGCAAATTTATGCAAAAACTAGAACTCGAGTTTTGATTTAGGAACCTCAAAAAATATCCTTCAGAGCAGCAAGGGACTTAAAACTGATTCTAAAAACTCATCACATTTGAAACATTGTTAGCTTTCTTTTAATACTTTCACTAACTCTCAAATACCTTGTTTTAATGTTTATATAACACTTTTTTTAAAGGATCACAAAATGATTTGACTATTTGCAACTATATATAGTATTTTTAGGTGGAATTTAGTTTCTTATAATAACACTTTCATACTTATGGGACAAACATCAAATGTCATTAATGCAACTGTTACAAGTGTGTACAATGCAACCAATCCCCAACTTTTCAGGTTTTAAATATTACTCTCAAAGAGGCTCAAAACACAAATGACATATTAAACACTCTAACAATAGATTAATACACTGAATGGAAAAGAGTCATTTAATTGACCATATACTTTGCCTTACACAACTTAATAGTTCAAGAACTTTTATGCAAATTGAGTATTTTCATGAAAATCTCATTCAGACAGGAAAAGTGTATTTGTGATAGAATTTATCTGGGACACTAGCTATGTGGCTGGAACTCAAGAGCATAGAAAACATATGCTGGATACTTGCCATTCTTGATCAGTCTAATTCCTGCTGCAAAACTTCTAAATTACTAGAGCAAAAATGTTTTTCACAATTGCTTTAATTTTTATTAGCCTGATGAAAACTAAAATGCAAACAATGTAGAAATTCACTTAGACATGCATCTAAAAATTCAAACCAATTTGTGATTAAAATGTGAAATGCAAGTAATCTTCATTTGCTGTAAGCCCATTTGAAAATAGAATGATTTTGTAAGATATTTCTTCACTGAAGCTTTAAAAGCCACAGTGGTGTCAGTTAACATAATTCTTTGATTGCAAATGCAGTCAATACATCTGTATCAAGAGCAATAGTTATCTCATATTGATAACAAAAATATTACAAGTGGATTATTTTATTACATGTGAAATTATTTTCCCAAGCCTCATTAGAATATTGTCACCATGGATTTACCTTCCCTACTTTTATGTTTGAAAATTTTAGTAACTGGGGAGCCTGGGTGGCTCAGTGGGTTAAGCCTCTGCCTTCAGCTCAGGTCATGATCCCAGGGTCCTGGCATTGAGCCCCACATCAGGCTCTCTGCTCAGCAGGGAGCCTGCTTCTCCCTCTCTATCTGCCTGCCTCTCTGCCTGCTTCTGCCTACTTGTGATTTCCTCTCTATCAAATAAATAAATAAATAATCTTTAAGGAAAAAAAAAGGAAAGAAAAGAAAATTTCAGTAACAAGTATTTTCGAAGTTATCATTAACTAGTTTTTAACTCCTTTCAAGCAAATACAAAATAAACAAATCCTATATTACATTTTAACTATTTATGATTACCATCAGTCAACTTTGCTTGCTGCTTCAATTAAAAGGCTTTTACAATAATTATGTTCATAGGCTTCATATCCAGAAAAAAAGCCCCATACAAACATATGCTATAAACATGACTACAGATGCATATAACAGGTATTACTGTGTCTTCACAATCTTTGGTTTGCATAGTCTGTGACTCTCCATCTTATATGACATACACATATATTTTACAGTAACGCTTAGTGTATTACTAAATTACCCCCAAGTTTGGTGGCTTCAACAAGATTTATTATCTCACAGTTTCTGTGAGTCAGGAATTGGGGAGCCAGATAGTTGAGTGGTTCTGGCTCAGAGTCTCTCAGGAGTATGCAGTCCAGATACTGGCCTTCGCTACAGTCATTTGAAAGCCTAACTGAGGCTGGAAGATCCGCTTCCAGGATGGCTGCCTCCATGGCTTTGGCAGGCTCCAGTCCTTCATAATGTGGGCTTCTCTGTAAGGCTGCTTCTGAGTCTTCTCAACAGAGCTGTCCCTAAGGCAGTGGTTCTCAACAGAGGGCCGTTTCCACCACCAGGGGTACCTGACAATGTCTGAGTCATTTTTGGCTGCTACACCTGGAGTGTGTGTTGAGGGGGAGGGGCACTGGCATCTAGTGGGTAAAGGCCAGGGTTACTGCTAAACATCCTTCACAACAAAGAATTATCTGGTCCAAAATGTCAATAGTGCTGTTTTTCAACTGCTCTAGAGCAAATGATTTCAGAGAAACATTCAGAGAAAGAGCAAGATAGGGGCCATATATCTTTTATGACCTATCCTCAGAATCACATTCCATGTTTACTACCACATTCCATATATTAGAGAAATGAGTAAGTACCACCTTCACTGAAGGTGAGGATTATTAGCTCCATCTCTTTAAAGGAGACGTATATAATAATTTATGGTCATATTTTTTAAAATTTTGCAACATGCTTTTGTTGTTGTTGTTTTAATCACAATACTGAAATTTTCAAGATATTTCACTTGCTTTTGGGAATGCTACTTAAGAATTTTTTTACTCTGGGGGCGCCTGGGTGGCTCAGTGAGTTAAAGCCTCTGCCTTCGGCTCGGGTCATGATCCCAGGGTCCTGGGATCAAGCCCCGCATCGGGCTCTCTGCTCAGCGGGGAGCCTGCTTCCTCCTCTCTCTGCCTGCTTCTGCCTACTTGTGATCTCTCTCTGTCAAATAAATAAAATATTTTAAAAAAAAAAAAAGAATTTTTTTACTCTGGAAAAAATCACTGGAATTCCATTTAACAAAGCTACTTTTACTTCCTAGTGAATGGTCTCTGCAGTTTTTTGATGACCTAATCTCAAAAAATTCTATTAAGCATAAACATATGCACTCTGATACAGAGAAAAATAAACTAGTAGTCAAAAGACTTGAGCTCTAGTTTTGGTTCTGGCACTTCCTAGCCGTGATCTAGGAAGCATAAGTGATCAGGAACAATAAGCCTGTTTCCAAATAAATAAAATGGGTGTGTCACCAGCTCTGCTTATCTCACAATGCCGTTTTTGAGGCTTAAATAAGATAATTATGTGACAGTACTTTATGAACTATAAAAGGCAGCTCGTTTTAAGTGTTCTAGGTTGAAATAACATGCTATTATAAAATAGTTTACATGACAGCTTCCAGCATGGGGTTTACCACATAGTAGAATGTCAATATATATATTTAGATCTATTACTCTCAAATTTGAAGTTGAGTAAACCTCTGAAATGACAGTAAAATAGGGTAAGTAAAATATAATTGAGGGACCAAATCCTTGATCATTTGTTTTCATGCTATGGATAATGAACATGTAGTTTCTACAAATTAAAATGTACATTATTCAGCAATTATTAGACAGGATCTAAGACTACAATCAGCAACATAATGTAGCCAATACTTTAAACAGTGAACTAAAAAAAAATCCCTTTATTATTTGTTTCCAAATCCAAACTCTGAGGAAGAGCAGAAGCTATAGGTGATCTGCATATCCTTGGACTCTAGCCCAGGGCCTGGAACATAATTCAAGATTAATAAGTATATACCAAAGCAGATAGTTCTTGACCTCAAGGAACAGTGAAGTCTCATTGGAGAATCAGAAGAAACAGACACTCACATAAACAAATTACTGAAGACTTTTAAAAGCAATACATTTGCCTCCTCTAATCCATTCTATATACTCCAGTCAGATCAGTTTTAAAACACTTTTCCTCAATACTTTAAAAACTCAAGAAACTTTAACTTTCCATGGCCTAGGAAAATGCAGTGCCTTAGCCCTACTCCACAGGTACTTCTTCATTTCTGGGTGTAGGATCCAAGCATCTGTATTTAAAAACTCCACACTGATTCCAAAGCACAACCAGAGTAAGAACCACAACTGGGTTCAAGCTACCTGAGATATTCAGGCCAGTCTATCTCATAACTAATTCTCTTAGTTGTGTTTTCTCCTGCTCCCTAAAAAATGCTCCCTTTCCTCTTCTCCAAATATTATCTGCCTTTCAAAATAACCTTCAAATCCTTTTTCTTCCATGAAATCATTCTAACTACTATAGCCCACAATGCCCCACATCTCTACACACATCAGTACCTTTTTATATACACAGTTCACTTTGATTTTATGTCTATTTCTTTGTTTATCTGTTTGTTTTAATAGGCTCCATGGCAGGGCTTGAACTCATGACCCTGAGATCAAAATCTGAGCTGAGATCGAGACCCGGTTGCTTAACCAACTGAGCCACCCAGGTGCCCCTTTTGTCTATTTCTTTTAACACTGATGGATGACCAACAGATTTTCTTCACTACGTTACATCTAAAGCACAGGCAAATACATATACACACACATTTCCTATTTTCAAAATCATGTTGCCTTAACAGAGTTACAGAAAGTTACAGAAATCTTCAGGTAATTGGCTTGTTTCCTCATTGTAATTTTCATGACCACTGTCATTCATCAGTGCTAATGAAAGCTTTCTTCAAATATCACACCTCCACAACTCTAAGCCTGAATCATACAAGTTTATAAAATCAATCTATTCCCAGGATAATTAGTGCTACATCTGAGATCATCCTCAAACAATGTTAAGAAAAATAACCAAGGAAAAGCATGAAACATTACATCTCAATAGACCTTAAAACCAAAGGGTTAGGTATTCTTGAGATAAGGTTTAGAAATACAAATTTGGACACACAATGTATGAACAAAGCCCCTGCTGAGACTGTATCATATGATGAACTGTGCCCGGGTGGCACAGTTGGTTAAGCATCTGACTCTTGGTTTTGGCTCAGGTAATGGTCTCAGGGTCCGGGGATCAAGCCCCACATTAGGCTCTGTGCTCAGCGTGGAGTCTGCTTGAAACACTCTCTCTCTCCCTCTGTCCCTCCCACTCATGCTGTATCTATCTGTCTCTCTCTCTCTTTAAGGTTTAATAAAACCTTAAAAAAAAAAAAAAAAGAAGAAGAAGAAAAAGAATACGCATAGAAAGTATAGTTTTTATATCTTTCTGCTAGTGGAAGGTTCAAGTTCCACGAGAAAGTCAGCCGCCCCAAACAATTATCCCACCAAAATGTCAGTAAGTTGAGTAACCCTAGGTTATATTATATTAAGAACTTGATAGATGTTCATAATACTTACTGTTTTTCTTAATTTGCTATTTTCCCCTTTTGCTCCCTTTAGCTTTGATACCATTTAACTTACTGAGATTGCTAATTTCAAAGCAGATCATTCAAAGCATAAGGCACATAACATCTAGTAAACATAACATTTTGTTCATAAACTAGGAACAAAAAAATGAAGCAAGATAAACTTAAAATGTCAAGTGAGAAATTTATTAGAAGTTTATCAATATACGATGCCAACATCAATATTTCACTTCAGTTTAATACAAAAATCATTAAGAAGCTGAGGAAGATAACTAAGATTTTCCCAGCATTTGGCTGCCTGGAGAAGAAAACATAAATAGAAACTTATTATGCAAAAGTCTAAGTTCAAGAAGGCTCAAGCTAGATAAAGCCCTATATGGATTTGACAGAAGAGGGGGGGAAATACCTTTTCGGGGATATTAAAAATAACGCAATTATTTCTGTAAGTAAAGTTACATCTACTACAAGGATGATGAAATACAAGAAAGAATTCAATATACACTTGCGTAAATCAGACACTTCAAACTGAGTGTCACAGGACAGACAATTAAGGGCACTTAATTTGTACGTGAAGAAGACTATTGCAGCAGAGACACCACCCCAAGTGGAATTATAGGGCTGGGTTAAGCTCTAAAGGACCCTTACCCTGACAGTCCCCTGTTTCCCCTAACACATAGCCTCCGTGAGCCCTGGGCAGATCAAAAGAAGAAGTTCTGACCTGTTGTGGGCACATGCTGATGTCATCACTTTCTAGATCTGAATCATCAGATGGGAAGGCTTCTCTGACACAGATTTCCAACATATATCCTTGCACAGGGTTTCCCTAGATATAAAGTAACCAGTGTCACTAGTCAAGGAAGACAAAAGAATCTAAAAGAAAATTTCAAAGAAAGCCATTAGAAACATAAAGGTGGATGTGAAATGGCAACTTAAGTGAAAGAATGCAGAAAAGAAAGCTACAGAGGACTTACAAAGTAATCTCTGAGGAAACAATGTAACATGTCCCTAGACTGATACTTTTGAAAGCAGTCACCCTTCCTGCCTTTTTATTTTTATAAACATAACATCTAGTACAGTGCTTAATAGAGGCAATACTGAATTAATGAACTTAAGAAAACAAAGGGGACAACGGGTATGCTTTTTGCCTTTTTTTTTTTTTTTACATAGTTGTGTTGTGTGATGCCTCCACATGGGACCATAAGCTTGGAAAAGCATACCTGTGGGTAGGCTGACAGTAAGACACCCATATTCATGTCACAGGCACAGTGACAATACCACCAAGGCCTAGAGCTTTTGAGGAAAACAAGGAAATCTATAACAACATCATTCAAAGAAACAGGAGCCTACGTGTTCAGGGTCTAAAGTTACTCAGACAGCAGCTAGACAAAATAAACATTTGTTCTATTACCTTTTTGTTATGTTACCATGGGAATCTGTGTTTAGGAACACTTATTTTTCCCAACTAGATGATAGAGCAGTAAAAGGGGAAGAGCTTTCATGAAAGAGGGGAGAAGCCTGTGTATCTATAAAAGCAGGGAGGACAATAAACCCTACAGGATTTTACAGGGTCACATGTGTAGAATTGTTTAATCATAAGACTTATTCAAGTTAACAGAGAAGCCCTTGGGGCCTCACAGCCAAAACATTAGTAACAGGTAACAATAATCAGATCTCTACTAAAATTACTATAATGGGGGAAGGTGGAAGAATGTAAAGCAGATATAGATAGGGCCTAGTAAAACAGAAAATAAACGAGATCTTAAATGCTGAAGGAAGGTAAAAATGTCTTTCAAAATATGACCCAATTGTAAGAAAAAACCTAGAAGCCCAAAGAAGTTAGAAAACATTCAACCTGCCAGCAGGCTAATCTTCTTTTGTCAGCAGAAGTCTAGAGCTAATCTCTTCACTCCCTTCCTTTTGGCAACAGAAACCTGAAAAAGTGAAGTAAGCCCATGTTATTTAAAGAGCTGGACTGGAATACCCTGAATTTCTAGGGCCCAACAGAAGTACCAGCCCTAGTATTCTGAGCCTTCCGGAATGAGAGTTGTGCACATGGGTTGGGGCTGTGCACCAATTCATCAGACTCCCCCATTCTACCCTAACCTACAATTAGCACCTCTAATGGGTAGGAAATAGAACTGAAAAAATAGGAGACTCCAGAGAAGAGTAATCTGTTAAAACATAAATTAGATCATGTCTCTCCTCTGGTCATAATCCTCCAAGGCCTCCCCTCTCGCCCAGGGTAAAAAGCACAGTTCTTAGGAAAGCAAGGCTCTTCATGATCCCTGCACATTTGCAGCCCCTCCACCCTCTTCTACTACTAATTGGCCCCTGGATCATTCAGTGCTGGTCAGACTGGTCTCCTAGCTATCCTGGAGAAAGAGGCCTTTGCCTTGAGGCCTTTGCACCTCCTGATCCCTTAGCCTGGAATGTTCTTCCCTCCCCACCCAAATCCAACCAGTACTCCACATCACCTCCTGCAGGTCTTTGCTCAGGTGTCACTTCATCATTGAGGCCTACCCTGACTAAAAGGGCGTGCTTAAAAGGGCAACACAGCCATCCTAGTATTCCCTCTCCTTTCCTTGCTTCATTTTCCCCATAGCAACAATCACCTGACATACTATAAATTTTATTTATTACCTATTTCCACTTTCATCCCCCTTAGAATACAGTTTCTTATGGGCAGAAATTTTCATCTGTTCTTACTCCATCTCCAAGACCTGTAGAATGACTCATACATAGTAGGTGCTCCAAGTATCTGTATAACGCACAGTCCTGTCCTCAAGGACATTAGCATGAATCCCTCTTTCTCTCCATTTGCTTTCACAATTCTTACAATACTCCAAAGTTCAGATAATGGTACTGAAATAACCATTTGTCCAAAACCAAAACTTAGGGGTCATCCTAGGTTGCTGTTTTCTGTCTTATTTCTCCCCTGACCTTCAGCATAGGAGTCATGTCAAAATCCAAGACCTCATTGTCAAAACTGCAGAATTTACAGACCACCATTTTCCTCTTTCCTATAATAAACTCGTAACAGGTTGAAATGCTAGAAACTGATTTGTTTTATAAATTTTTAACACACAAGCACTTAATTTATGGAAACCCTGTGCAAAGACAAACTTCTAATACTGAAAGCTTTATTTACATAAAAATTTTAAAAATTTACCTCAAGTTTAAAGAAGTTTTTTTGTTTTTTGTGGGTTTTTTGTGTTTTTTTTGTCCTGAAGAAATACGTGCATGACTTCTAAGTACATGGTGACCATGATACAAAATCCCTATGTTCCCTAAGTCAGGAAACCCACTTTACTGTGAGGTTTTTACTGAGCATTATAGTAAGGATACCTCTTGTACAGGAACAAATCATTAACAAATTTCACAGTAAAGAGCAAAAATCTAATGTATTTTCAAAGGCCTGGAGAGGCAATTTTTTTCTACTAATATTTTATACTTACATAACACAAACACGTACAGAGAGTACCAACTTCACAACATGTACACTGAAGAATTTCAAACCAACACGATCCATAAATTCAGAGATTAAATATTTGCACTACCTAATAATTACTGGGGAAAAATGTGATCTGGGCAATGAGTTCAGTTTTTAGTCTATCAATTCTGAGGAAGAGGTATGACTTTAACGAGTTAAGTCACTACCCTTCAGATTAGCTAGGCAATGATGCTGGTGGGATTGGTTCTGTACAGTATAGCTCTATTGCAAGTGACCCAGCAACCCCTTTCTTCACAAAAAGAGGGATAAATGCAAACAACACAATGGAAGGTACTATCACACAAACTCAACAGCCTGTATATAGAAAAAAGACAACTTCTAAAGTGTTGAAATCCCAGAACCAAATCCAAAGTACCACTGACAAGTAACCATTCCTTCTAGAAATGAGTATAGTTCTTCATCTACATAACTGGGTTAATAACAGAGAATCGGTAAAGGCTGAATGATGCTTTCAATGAAAATACTTTATAGTGTAAATCCCATTAAAAATGCCAATTTATACTAAAATGAGAATGATCTAGCCCAGTGAATTCTTCCACCCTTGAATCCAAAGCTTTGGGGGTTCAGCACCATCTGCACTATTGCCCATGAAAGTTCATGAAAGAGTCAATATACAAATCATCTCTAAAGCTGAGTTAGAGGGAAATAAAAAGCAGAGTACTCTTCAGTATCAAGAAATTAAACTGGCAGAACTGAAAAGCCAGAGGTTCAGAATACCCTTATTTTAAAATGGGAGCCAGTAGAAAAGCATCAGTAAGAAAATGGGATTCGACAAATAAAATATAACTTCATAACAAATCTGAGTTCTTTTTTTTTTAAGATTTTATTTATTTACTTGACAGAGAGAGAGAGAACACAAGTAGGCAAAGAGGCAAGCAGAGAGCGAGGGGGAAGCAGGCTCCCTGCTGAGCAGAGAGTCTGATGTGGGGCTCGATTCCAGGACCCTGAGATCATTATCTGAGCCGAAGGCAGAGGCTTTAAACCACTGAGCCACCCAGGTGCCCCAAATCTGAGTTCTTTTTTAAGAATCTTTTATATCGGGGTGCCTGGATGGCTCAGCCCGTAAGCGTCTGCCTTCGGCTCAGGTCATGACTCCAGGGTCCTGGGATTGAGCCCCGCATTGGGCTCCCTGCTTGGCGGGAAGCCTGCTTCTCCCTCTCCCACTCCCCCTTCTTGTGTTCCTGCTCTCCCTATCTCTCTCTCTGTCAAATAAATAAATAAAATATTTTTAAAAATCTTTATATATCAATAATATAAATATTTGCCATTATCTTTAAATATTTATTTGTTAGTACTGGTGACATGCAGCCAATCACCCTGCTTTTGGTTACAAAGAAAAGCAAATGGGAAGAAAGATCAGTATGGGCCTATTATTGCCACTAGAAAAATAAAGGGCAAGCCCCTCTTAAAGTCATCTTTGCATAGTCAACAATGATGTTTTTTCATTTATCTGTGCCCTGGCTCATCCTAAAAGAAAAAAAAAAAGATTTAAAACTGTAAATGGTGGGGCACCTGAGTGGCTCAGTGGGTTAAAGCCTCTGCCTTCGGCTCAGGTCATGATCTCGGGGTCCTGGGATCGAGCCCCGCATCGGGCTCTCTGCTCCGTGGGGAGTCTGCTTCCTCCTCTCTCTCTCTCTGCCTGCCTCTCTGCCTACTTGTGATCTCTGTCAGTCAAATAAATAAACAAAATCTTAAAAAAAAACTGTAAATGGTTATTAACACTAAAACTTAGCTTTGTTTACTTATATTTATGTATATACAGTCTTTCTTATTCCACAAAGCATTCAGGAACCTGGATTTGATTTCTTAGTAAATTTTGCCATCCTCTTACTAAAAATCTTGTACATGCTTTATATACTGATGATAAATATAAACTACACAGCAAAATGCCTAGAACATAGTAAGCAATCCATAAAATATAGTTATTATTCACATTAGGCTATAAGCTTGAGGAGGGAATGGATTATCTCACTCTGTCTTGCTCGGCGCTCTAGCTCATGAAACCTAGCCCGTTATCTAGTCCATAGTCGGTACTCAATACTGTAGAATAAACAAATGACTATGACTTAAGAGTAATTCTCAACTCTCACCTCTTTTATGGTGACCAGGGCCCCACCTCCTCTAATCAACAGCAAGGGTCTGGAAAAACCATACCCAGAGGAAAGACATTTAAGTTCCTGTTTGTATTTCCTTAAATTCACCACAAAGAGTCCCCTCTTCTGTCCCAAAACCAAAAAATCAATGCTTTGCAACAAAGTATTCTTAAACAATACTTTTGCTTCATTTCCCCTCACAGACAATGCACAAAGTTCCTTAAAACTGCAAGACTTATTTAGTTCCCTTTACCCCTTAAAAAGGAAAGGCATATTTATAAAACCTTATCGATTCTCAATTTCTAGTCTGATTCCTCGATCTTGGATTCATAGTTGGTTATCATACAGAATGCTATTTGCTTTTCTACCGTATACTTAGCACAAATTAAAACAACGAAAATAGGCTTAATATTAAAAAACTTAAGTTATACATCAAAGCATATCACACTTTGGAACAATCAAATTAGGAAACTGACACCTATTTCAGCGAGGTTGCATTCCTTAAAATGTTTTCAGAGATTCTTTTTTGGAACAGACTTCAGATCCAGTTCTACAAATCACACAAGAAATTCGGTCATTACTTTATAGTTACAACTCCTATTTGACCTAAAACAGTATGACCAATCTGAATGCCTAATCTTTTTCACCAGACTTGGGTACAAATTCTCTAAATTATTTGAATTCAGTTTGATTGTGTTATTTCCTAAAATCAAATCTGTTCTCAAAGGATGATAGTGAAAAGTAACAGAGGCTCCAGAATGGATACTAAGAGAAATTAAAAAGGAAAAAAAAAAAAATAGTTTTCTGCAATACCCAAAAAAACAACTGAAAGAACAACTTCAAATAATTCTAAATGAGATACCACTTAATTGTGAATCTAAATTCCAGTATTTCCAATCCAAAGTCAGTAACATTTGTTTACAGTCAATTGTCACATAATATCAGATGTATTTTCCTCCATCACTATACCATAGGTTACAATTTAAATTCCTTAGCAGAATTACTACTAAAAAAAAGACACATAAGAAACTGAACAGTGGTTGCCTCTGAGGAAAGGAATAGCATGGTTGGAGAACAAGAAGGAAAGGATACCTTTCATTAAATATCCTTTTATGCCTTTTGAATTTTATACAATCTGAACACATGACCTATTTTTAAAAATCTGTTTGGCAAAATTACTTCAAAGTGTCAGATACTGCTGGCTTCTGTAAGCCAAAAAAGTACTAAAGAAATGTAAAGGTCATTTTAATGACACTTCACTGTAAATCTGAATCTTCAGTTCCAGTGTAGAGCTATTCATACCAACAGCAGGAAAACCTTACAAGCAGTTCTTTTCAAGTTCACTAAACTCCCCAGAGTTGAGTTATTCTGCTGTATCATTTAAACATCATCAGAAACAAAAACCTGGTACTACAAAAATTAATGTCAATTGAAGAATGAAAAATAGAGGCAAAAAAGTAAGCTATTAAAGGAGCAATGATCTAAATAAATCTTTGAAAATTTGCAAATCAATCATACACACATATATACACACCTATAGTAAGATGTCGCAAATTCCCTTTAAAATGTAAAATGCCATTTTATAAAAAAAAATGGAGATGTCAAGCATGGGGCCATCAGCAACATTAACTCACACAGCTTAAACTAGAAGATGCAACATGATCTATTTCCCGACACAATTGCACAATCTCAATTACCCAGAAGATTCTACCAAACAGGAAATTCATGATGTGACTTCAAGAAACACAGGAATTATAAAGATTAACACATCCAAAAGTCTGGAATTTGTTCCAAAACAAAAAATAATTTCATAGAGCCCTTATCAACTGATGCATGCACATGAATACATGAATTAGTCTCAAATCAGCAGCTCTCAAGTTACAGCAAATCTAAAATCGAGTAATACCTAAACTAGTGAAATATTTCAGATCCAGAAATTTTATGGTATCAATTTAATTTAAAACACCCAGTGTAAT
>RCUC01101327.1:0-12041 GCA_003697995.1 Taxidea taxus jeffersonii | reverse complement strand
GGCAGGCACCCACCGCCGGCAGGCGGGGCGACACGGAGCCCCACCTCTGCATTTGGCCCAAACGTCCAGCCTCCTCCGGCACGTGCGCCCCCAGGAGCCGGAGCAGCCTGGGGCGGAGAACCCCGCTGGCGGCCGGTCTCCCAACCAGACCAAGCAGAAACCGGGGCCCTGGCCCCAGACCGTACCACCCCCCACCGCAACCAGGCACTCGCGGACAGCCTGTGGGGGACACAGACGCTCTGCTCTGGGGGCCGCAGCCTCGGCGGTGGGAGGCGCCCTGTCCACGCAGCTCGAGCAAAGGCCCTGTGAGTGCTGGTCCGCACTCCCCACCTGGCAGCCCCCCAGGCAGCCCCCCAGAAGGCTGGCCCCAGCTGGACGGCCTCGGCACTCCCTTCTACAACCGCATCACTGTCGGGCCCATGGGGACACGGAGGGAGGCCCTGAGCCCCCACTTGCGACTGCCGGGGCGCCGGGACACCAGGCACGGCCGCCGAGGGGTGGGGGACCCAACCCAGGAGAGCCCCTGGAGGAGGCTGCATCCACAGGGAGGGGACAAAGTGGGAAGCCGGCAGGGGAAGAGGCGTGTGGGTGGGAACCAGAGGCAGAAGCCAGCCTGGCTCCTGAGGACTGAGAAGTGCCCCCCGTGTGGCGGCAGGAGGGACAGGGTGGACAAGCGGAAGCCAGCCAGGAGGCACCGAGGACCTCATCTTGCAGGCACTGGGGAACCGCAGAAAGAGGTGCACTGGGGAGTGAGGTCTGGGGCAGGGGGTGGGGAGAACCCCCCGGACATACCCCCAGGCTGAGCCCAGAGCCCCGGATCCAGCCCCAACCCCAGTGTCTTACTGGGAACCCAGAGGCAGGAATCAAAGGCTCCACTTCCCACCTTGGAGAGAAATCTGGGCCCTGTGGCAGATGCCCAGGGTTGGGGTTTCTGTGGAGAAACCTCTGGTTTCCCCCACCCTGCGGCTGCTGAGTCAGGAGCACAGGGGTGGGACCCAAATCACAGACCCTTCCAGCAGCATGGGCAGGAAGCCAAGTCCGCTGGCCCCAAGCCCTGCCAAGCGCCTACTGCATACCAGCCGGCTCCCAGCTGAGCAAGCCAGCTCCTGGCCCCTTGCCACAGCAGCAGCCCCTCCCAGGACCAGAAGCCACGCCATCCTCACTCCTCGGGGCTGGAAGGGACCCACTCGGAGCTGGGGGAACTAGGGCCCAGGGTGCGTGAAGGTGGCCTTGTCCGTGTTCGGCCCAGTCCCCTCCGGATTATGGAGCAGATGGGGGTGGCAGGGACCTCAGAGGACGGGGACACCCCGCTCAGGCCTGGGAACCAGCTTCAAGGGGACGGAAGCCCCATGGAATCAGGCCGCAGGGACAGAAGAGCAGGGGGAGGCGGGCACAGCACCGTCTGCACAAAGGTCCGAGGTGGGCAGGCGCAGGGCACGGCCCCACCAGGAACTGCCGTGGGGGTCCCCACGAGAGACTGCCACGTCTGGGGTGAGAGCTGCCTGGGCAAGCCCACCCCACGCTGATGGGGCCGGGAGGGCTGGCATGGGGCCGGAGGGCATTGCAGGCAGGAGGACAGAGGGCAAGAGGGCGGGGGTGGGGGGATGTCATATCTGCTGACCAAGCCCCCGCCCCCACTGCCCTCGGGGAGAAGCGCTCTTTCCCACAGTTACGAAAGATCCTCTTTGCTTGAAGGAAGAAGGGGAACCCGGAATCATTCTACTCCAGGCCTCGGTGTTCGCGCTCACTGAAGGTGGGGGCTGGTCCCCTGAGATCCAGGGGTCCCTCCCTGACGGAGCCCACCCACCCGGACACCCATCCGGACCCAGGGAGAGGCCCGCGAGGACTGGATAGGGAACGCAACCCCCCAGTCCATGCCAAGGCCACACCGGGCAACAGGTCTCACTTCCTGACCATGGAGATTCCTGGTTCCCAGGATGGTTCTGGAGCCAGCTGCCCCGAAACCACCCCTCCCAGGGGAGCGGAACTTTCACATCCTCCCCACACTGCCCAGCCCAACACCGAGTGCTCCCACCTTCCAAGCGTCCCTCGGCGCTGACGGGCAATCTTTCCCATGTCCCAGCACCAGAGCAAGAAACTCCTCTCCCCGCCAGGCAGATGAGGACACTGAGGTTCAGAGGGGCCCCCAGCCACCACTCTTCCCTGCTCCCAAGCAAGAAATGAAGGTCTGGCCTGACTTAGGTTCATCCTCACGCCCACCCCAGAGGCAAGGGTCATCGCCCCACTTCACAGACAACAAAGTCGGGGCTCCGAGAGGGAGCCGCTGGCCCAGACCACACAGCTGTGCAGGCCTGAGCACGACTCCAGCCGCTCCGGCATCCCCAGAGCCACCCAACCCATGCAGGGCTTCCTGGGCTACGAAGAGGAGCCCCTCTGCCCTGTGATAACAAGGCAGCCCCACCAGCCAGATGCTCCCTGCCCACATAGGCCACCTCCCGAGGGCAGGGCTGGGAGAAACCCAAAAGCTGTGGGCCTCTCCAGGGAGGAGGCGGGCCCCCCCCCCCACTCAGCTGTGGGATTCGGTGTCCTGGCCTGTGATCAAGGGATTACCAACAACCCCGGCACCCACAAAACACCCGCATCGTTCTCGCCACGAGTTCTGGCAGAGGACTACGGCTGCCTGCTGTGCTCGCCAGAGCCAGCCAGAGCAGGAAGGGCCAGGAGGGAGCCCCAGTGGGCTCGTCCCCCACTGCTGCCCACCACCTCCTGGGGCCAGAAGCTCCCATCCTCTCCAGGCAGGCCCAAGTGCTGCAGGGGCTGCCCATGTCAGCCCGGGAGACCACACCTGGTGTCCTGAAGGCAACGGGGGCTCACAGGCTGGACCTGGGAAGCCTACCCAGCACTTCCAGGATGGCAGAAGGCCCCAGGGACCCGTGGGGCTGGGTGGGTTCAGGATCAACAGCTGCTTGGCCTTGGCCCTTACTGCCAGTGACAGACAGACACACACCAAGTGGGCCCCGCCGGTGCAGAGTGGGCTGGACCAGGCCCAGATGCCCTCACCATGTCTGTACCCTTCGTCTGTCCTTGGAAGGCCCCCAACCCACTGAGCCCTGAGCCCTCACACCCAGACCCACCTGTCCACGCTCCGGCCACTGGCCACGCAGCACGCACCAGGCCCCATACCTATTGGCAAGGTGGGCCTATGTCTCATGTCCCCATCCAGGCAAGCAGCTTCCCGACATCCAAGCCCCCCCCCCCCCCGAGCCTTCCATCCTAATGGTGCAGCCCCCTACCCTGTGCATAGCCCACCCTGGGTCCTAGAGAACCCCCCCCCTTCACTTCAGGCTCCCCCTGACCCTGTTCGGCCCAGCCCCTCTCCACTGAAGGCCTGGAACAGGCAGCCCAAGGCAGGGTCCCATGCTGCCTCCTGTGGGACGTTGGCAGCAATGTTCTGGCTTTGCTTGTCTCAGTTTCCTCATCTATGAAAGACCAGGAGAGAACGTGGCATCCGCCGCCCCACACCCCGAGCCGTGTGACCTTGAAGATCTGCCTGGCCTCTCTGAGCCCAGGCCTCGTCTATATGCAGAGTCCCGTGGGCTTGGCACAGGCCACACTGGGCACCCAGCACGCTGCAGCCAGCTCGTCCCCCACCGCAGCCGCACTTGAGCCTGTGTGGGCGCAGCGCCTTCTCTAGCCTGCTCTCACGGTTCCGGACCCCAAGCACAAATGCTGGCCTGCTGCACAGCTGTGTCCACACAGGCAGACAAGGTCCTCAAGACCCCTCACCCTGGGCTGGGCCATGAGCCCTTACCTGGGGTCTCCCCGTGCCCCACAGCCAGCAGTACCCACCCCGGGAAGACCCCAGCCGGCCTGCCATTCCGACGACCCCGCCCTGGGGGTGGGCTTTGCTGACCCCACAGCGCAGCCGGTCTCTCGGGGCCCAGGGCCCTTGGTGCACATGGTCTGAACAAGGCCAAGTCCAGGCCTGCCCTCGACACACCCTGTCCAGCCAGGTCCAAGGCAGGAATGCTGCGCACTTACCACCCGCGTGGCCGCGGCCCAGCCCACCTGGCACACACACCTACACCAGGCACCGTCTTCTCTGCCAGGCCGCCCCAAGCCTCGGCAGCCCGCTGAGAACCAGGGAGGGGCGTGAGGAAACTGAGTCAGGTACAAAGACACACCCACTGCCATCACACCCCCCCACCAGGGCTGGTCCCAGAAGATGAAAAGGGGCCACTGCAGAACCATCTGGTGAGGGAGTGAGCTCCCCGTGACCGAGTGAGTGCAAGCCAAGCTGCCAAGTCCCGTCCCCATCCCCCCGCCAACGGAGTCACATACACTCATCTTCTTGGAGGCCCCAGGCCTGGGCCAGGAAGCCGGGTGGAGACTGGAGGGCGGGGGCCTATCTGACCCAGAGTTGCTAAAAAGAGCCAACAGGGAAGTAAAAATAGGAAATAAAAATAAAATTGCCCCAGCCAGCCCTGGTTGTTTGTGTCGGAAACAAGGCATGAACCGCCCGTGAGGAGGGCTCAGCTCCTGCCCCTCCCAGATGAGGAATGTCTCCCCCAGGCTCCAGCTGCCATCAAGACCTCAACTATAAGCCAGAGCCTCAAAGAGGAATCCTGAGGACCTGGTTCAAACCCCAGCTCTGCCGCCACGCAGACGGGTGACCCTGGGCAAGGAGCTGAGCACCCCCTCCCCATCGGCGGGTTACAAACCTACCTCCCGGGTATGGAGGGACAGAGGGAGGGATGGGGCAACACCATGGTTCACACAGGCTCCTGGTACCCCCACACACCTTTCTGCCAGGATCCCCTCCAGGCACATTCCCCTCTGCCAGCGCCCCATCCGCACACTCGCTCTGCCACACAAGGTGGGCAATCAGAAAACCAAAGCACCAGACGAGGGTGAGAGACGGGATCTGGCTCCCGGCTGGCCCCAGCTCACTCTGCAGCAATCAGGCCTGAACTTCCTCATGGAACAATCAGAGGAAGCCTTCCTTCCTATCCTTTCCTGTTGGGCCCGTCCAGGATTGGCACTAGGCTCGTTCATACTAAAGTGTGCATGACTGACCCTGGCCTCAGGTGTGGCTCGTTCTCCAGGGTGCAGAGTTGCGCAGAAGAGACTGGAGCTGAAACACCCAGCCAGAGGGCAAGGGAGGCCCACGTGGGCCCAAGCATGAGTGCTGTCTGCCCCACCCCTGCAGCATGAGCACCCTCCACCACTGGCCCCATTCAGTACGGCACCTGCTGGGTCAGCACTCAGCCTGCACCTGTAGCAGTGGCTGTGTGTTGCCGGTGGGCCCCAGCAGCCCCCATGTGCTAGTCCATGGTGCCCCCGTCACCCCAGGAGCCCGCACAGGCCACCCCTGGATCTGATGCCCACAGCCCCCTCCCGAGGAACTGAGGTGGGCTGGGGTGGGGGAGGGTGCCAGAGAAGTCTCGGGTGGCACAACCGGTCTGACCCAGCACCAGTCGGCCCCAAACCACCCTTCCCACGAGAACCCGCTGTCCTCTAGAACGCACATGGGCTTCCAGCCCTCTGCAGCCCCAAGTCCTCGTGGAACTCAGCTGCCTGCCAGCCCCTGCTGCTTCCTTAGCAATGACTGGCTCACACCTACCCAGCCCTCCCTGCACACACACCCGTCTATACGTCTGCTCTGCCCTCTCTGAGGGAGCCGGCCCATGGGAGGGCAGGCCCATCTGCAACCTGGGCATGACCGTGCTGGCCAGCAAGAGTGGGGGGCAAAGCCACACAGACCACACACGCGTGCGCGTGCACACACACACACACACAGGCTCGCAGGCTCACACAGGCTCACACGCTCTCTCAGGAACTCATTCAGAGCACTGGGCTCTAGACAGAAGGGAGCCTGAGACCCTGAGCACAGTCTGGAGAGGATGGGGGCCCCAAGGGCGCGGCAGGGGTGAACACGGGAGTAGTGGGCCACGTAGCCAGCACCCTGCAGCCGACAGCCCCTCAGAGCCTGCCAGAGAGCAGGAGGTGGGGGGCCCCGTGGCTGGGGGAAGCCAGAGACAAAAGGAAGACCCTGGGCCCCTTGACCTCCAGGTCCTGGGGCCAAGTCTGAGGTCAGAGACTCCAGCAGCCCACCTGCCACGGGCACCGAGGCTGCTGACCGGGATCGGTGCTCGCAGTCCCGTGTTCTGGATGGTGGGGGCCGCCACACACCAAGCATGAGTCTAGGCAGCTGGTGGTACAACAGTGGTGACCACGGTCCCCTAGTTCCACAAAATGGGGGGGGTAGTGGGAAGAGGGGACACTAAGAGGTGCAGAGCCAGCAAGGCGGGGAGGCCCAAGCCTGGGCCTGGGCCTGAGGTCCTCTCCTCACTCTAGGGTCCCTGAGACATCTCCACAAGGCCCGACCACTACTCCAAGGCCAGGCTCTGCCTGCCCCCCACCCTTCCACCACAGGGCTGGTCAGAGCACAGGGCCTGGCCTCAGGGCCGGACAGAAGCGGTGGCCGAGGGGGTGAGGGGCACTGATAATAAGCTCCGCAGCTTATCAGCCACGTCCAGGGCCAGTGTGGGCTGGCAAGCTGGCCCCTCCCCCTCCCATTCGCAGGCTCTGTTGCCCAATGCAGAAGACACAGTCACTACCCACGGGCAGATAAGGCCCAGGACTGGGCCATGGGCAGGGAGGCAGGGCAGGCACGGCAGCGGGCAGACCCACGCAGGGGTCACGCCTCTCCCAAGAGCTGCAGCCAGCAAAGGCACCAGGAGATGTGACCTTGCCCTGGGACCCTGGGCCTGGTCAGAGGGACTGGACATCCCTAGACCCGCCCGCGGCCAGGAGCATTGGGATCATGCCCTGATTCGAGGCAGCCCTCTGAACACCATGACCCGTTCGCTTTGTAAATCTCATCCCGCCACAGCAGGAAGGAATCGGCAGGCATCAAACACCTAGTGGGGGGGGGGGGTGTCCAGGCCAAGGGCCATGCCTGCACACTTGCCCACCCTTTCAGCCCGAGGAGGGAGGCCCAGCAAAGCCCTGCATGTCCCAGGCCATTCCCTACCTCCCGCAACCCTCAGATACCCTGGAGCCATCGTGAGCCCTGTTTGCAGGTGTGGACCTGCTGGGACCCAAACCAGGCCATTCGGCCAAGGCATGTGCTCCACAGGCACAGGTGGCAGGAGCCCAGGATGGGCCTCCCATGTCTCAGGTGCCTGGGGCCAGCCCTCGAGCACACACCAGACAGGTGCCCAGTGAGGAGCATCCCAGGTGCGGGCCAGGGGAGGGTGGGGTGGGGGACCCGGTCTCCAGCCTGGCGATCGAGGACACACCACACCCTGGCTGTGTCCCTCAGCCTCGGCCGGGGGCGGAGGGTGGAAGGAAGCTCTTCCGATGGCTGCCAAGCTCAGCTTCCCGCAGACCATCCAAGAGCTGGGGGCAGAGGGCACGACGGGGACAAGCCCTGGGAGCCCCGCCAGAGCCGATGGAAGTCCCGGCACTGCCCCACACCCCACTCCACAGCAGGGATGGGCTCCCCTCCTTCCTCTTCGGGGTGCTCTGCAGACACAGCCCCTTCAGGCCGATGGGCACAGTTCTCCCCACCAGTGAGCCCCAGGCCACAGTCCCCACCACAAAAGGCAGCGCCAAGAAATGAAAGGGGGGGTCCTGCCTCCAAAGCCGGCCTCCAACAGCACCCCCACAGCACAGCCTGGAAGCATCCCACTGACGAGTCCAGGGCCCTGGCCTGCTTCCACCTCTGCTCTCTCTGGGGTTAGAGGGGTGACCTCCTCCCGCTGCCAGGCTTTCCTGCCTTCCCCACCAGCCGACGCCACACATCCCATCCCTGACCTCTCCCCTGCGCTCCAGCCCCGCTTGGCCACTGCCTGCCAGACCTCTCCCAGGAGGTGTCAGAATGCGTTGCACACCGAAGTCCCGATCACCCCCAGGACTGCGCCTCTCTGGCTCTCCGCACTGCGTAAAAGGCGTGTCGTTCTTCCCGGAGGCCGCATCCACCTGCTGACCCCCACCCTGTGCTCCAGCCCTGCCTCTGACACAGCCACATGGCTCCAAGCTCCTGGAGGCAGAAGGCCCAGAGCCCTCTCCAGGGCCCCCGACTCCAGCTGCCCCCTCTCCCCGCAGTGGAGACGCCCGGGTCTGAGCAGACAGACACTGACTTCTCCCAGACATACTCCTATGCATCCCTCAGGACCCAATTTAGAGGACCCAAAGCACCAAACCTCCAGGCAAGCTGATAACGCTCCTACCCCCACCTGCCTTCAGTACACCTTTCTGCCACCGCACTCACACCATGTCCTCCCTGAGAGTGACAGCAGGGATGACATCAGACCAGCCAACCGCAGCGCCACACTCACCACGCATGGCCTGCCCTGATATGCCATCAGCCCCACTTGACACATAAGAAAACCAAAGCCCAGAAAAGGTTTTAAAAATCTGGCCCAAGGTGACCCACTGACAGTCGGCAGCCCTGGGTCCCCCTCTGTTCTTTGACCCCCAAGACCCGTTTGCTCCCTTGAGGGCTGAGCTTCACACAGCTCTGCTGCCCCAGTGGAGCCAGGTGTCTACGGACACACAGCCAGCCAGACAGATGGACACACAACGAATGGGCAGGCGAGATGTTCACTCTGGACCTCTTGGCCTTGGTTCCCGCCACCGCCCAACCCCCGCCGACCCAGTTTCAACAGGATGCCTTAGCAGCAAAGGAAGAACCAGGTCCTGCCCTGGGTGGTCCTTTGGGGCTGAGGGCCCTTCCCCAGATGCATCTGGGAGTCCGAGTTCAAGGGCAAGCCAGGATTGTTTCAGCAGCGGCGGCAGCTGCATTTAAAGCAAGCTGAGGGGGGGTGGTGCTGGCCCTGGGGGCAGGCTCCCTCAAAGGCACCGGGGGACCCTCCAGGGCAGGGTCCTAGCCCATCGTCCAGGACCCTCCCTGCTCTGCCCCCAGGAATCGGCACCAGGCCACACACCACAGAACTCCCCTCCCTCGGAGGCCAGCAGACCTCCAGAAGGAGGATTCCGCACACGGGTAATAATTTTAAAAGCCACCTTGGTGAGGGACAGGCTCCCCGCACTGACCCTCTGAAGTGCAGAGGGCAGGGGAAGCACCTGCAGGGCGCTAATTCAATCAACAAACATATGCGCAAGGCTGGGGCAGAACCTGGCACCGTGGCTTCAGCCACAAATAAGACCCAGGAGCCACCTCGTTTGGAGGAGGGGCGGCCTGCGATCTCAGGGACGCGCAGGGGACAGAGCCGCACCCCCGCAGCCATGCCTGCCAAGGGTCCCGGCGGGAGCAGCCGCACACCACTGCGACTCCCACCGCCATCCCCTCCAACCTCCTCCCTTCCACTTCACCAGCGAGGAGACCAAGATAAAGTGGGAGGAAGTAGCGTGCTCCAAAGCAGAGTTCCTGAGGCAGAGCCACAACAGGGCAGTCGGGGGACCCTAAGGGTGCCACTATTCCCCCAGGGCCTGCAGTCTGGAGGGGTCAGCCTCTCGTGCAGAAGGCTCCCTGGGGTCCCAGCCTTGGGGCTACAGGGGACCCAGCCACCCAGGAGGGCTGGAGCCCTGACCTTGAGCCCCCAGAGACAGAAAAAGGAAGAGGGAGGCCCTGGCTGCCCTCCCCGCCATCCATGCCCCTCCACGTGGGCCCAGGAAAGCCTGATACGCCATCTGCCCCGCCCCAGGGGTCACGGCCCAGCACGCAGTGCCTACAGTCCCCACCTCCCAACCCTCCTCCCGACCTTGGTCCTGGGAAGAAAGTCCAGGAGCAGGGGTGGGGTGGGGACGGCTCCACCCCCACCCGCGGACTCTGGCCTCATTGGTTTCTTCCTCAGTGCAAGGAGGGGACAGCCCAGGGCACACACAGGAGGCCCCCTGGACGAATGATACCCAGTGGCCACGGGAAAGGGGCAGGGCAGCGGCAGAGCGGCACCACAGGGATGGACTGAGGATATGGGGACGGAGAGTCAGGGTGAAGAAAGAGCCCCCCACCCAGCTGCTCCACCCAGAGAGGGACCCGGCAATGGCCACTCACCCCAGGAGCCAGAGCTCTGAGCCAGTCCAACAGGTGGGGGGCCAGTGTAGGTCACACCCCAGACCAGCACATTCCAGGGCCTGGGAAGCAGAGGGGACATCAGACGAGGACGCAGCCAGCTCAGAGGGGCTGCCGACAGCCAGAACGGGGTCTGCCAGGTCAGACAGGGCCCTGCCACCCTCACTCCTCACAGGATTAATCACTCCCAGACCAGCTGACTCCACCAGCACCACTACTACCCGCCAAGGCTTCCATGCCTCCTCACCAGCACAGACCTAGATCCCAGCCAGCAAGGCAGGAGCCACAGGAGCCTGGCCTCGTAGCCAGATTTCTCCACGATACCCCTACCGATAATCCAAGAGGCACTGCCCTCTATATCCCTCCCTGGGGCCAGAAATCCCCCAAGGAGGGTCCACTCATTCTCTCGACCTTGATTCCCTCCCCATAGCACATCCCACAAACTCCTATTCATGCCTTAAAACCCAGCTGCAACAACACCTCTCCTGTGAAGCCTCCCCGCGCAGTCTACAGGTGAGGAAACAGAAGGCCAGGCTGGTGAACCTGCCAACCCTGGGCCACACAGATTCCAAGTCAGAGCTCGCCCTCACTCCTCACTGAGGGCAGCCACCCAGCAGCAACCTGTGAGCACGAGAAGGCAAGGAAGAACGGTAAGTGGTGCTGGATGAGGCAGGGGGGCTCCAGGGCCACAGGACATGGAGCTGAGGCCTGGCCTCCACACTGAGGGTGATGGAAAGCCATGGACAGTTCCAGGCAGGGGAGATCAGAACCCAAGGAAAGAGGAGGCTGGCTTGACCTTGGGTGCCAGAAGCAGGCCCCCACTGCCACCTACAATGCCCAGCCCCCGGTCATAAGAGTCACGACTTCTCCCATCACAAGCTACTTGCCCCAAAGTGTTTTACCCTAACACTCCCAGTTTGGACCCAGAGCTAGCCCAGCCAGAGTGACCCCAGGCCTCACTCTGGCCAACTCAGGGCCTGTGGCTTCCTGGCACATAGGCACCTTACCCCCAGTCCAGGGCCTGTGCCCCCAACCCAGGAGGACACAGAGTCACTTCCTGAGATGCTAGGCCCCAGCTGGGACACCCCAATGAGACAGCTACCAGCTTATGGGAACCAGGCCAAGGTACCAGGAGGGAAGGGCAGAGACCTCTGGCAGCCAGAGAACCCCAAGGAAACCGAGGCCAGGAAAGAAGGCAGCTGTCCAGGCATGCAGCAGGCTGCTCAGAGCACACCCGGGCCATCCTCCAGCTGCACCTCCATACAGAGCGGTTCTCCTGCCCTGCCCCCAAGCAAGGCAGGACGAGGGGGCCCAAGGGACGCCCCTCACCCAACCAAAGTGCACCTGTACAAGTCTCTACCAGGAGCAGCAGCAACAGCTTCTGCTAGGAGCGCCCCAGAGCCACTCTGGACAGGGCCGAGCCCCGGAGGGTGCACAGTGAGCACCCAGCTGTCTCCAGGAAGGACCCCCTCCTTGGCTGAGACCCCAGGGCTGGCCTTCTGGGCCTTCACCAACCACAGCACCTTGGGCAAATCATTCAACCTCCCTGAGCCTGAAGCCTGCATCCCAAATCTGTGGCCCAAACAGCCCCAGCCGTGGGCTGGGGGACAGTCAGTTCCCAGCTACGACTGCAGCCACACCACCCCCGGACGGTCTCTGACCAGTGCGGCCCAGTGCCCAGCCCTGCCCTTGACAGGCAAACAATGAGCAAAGTGGGTCCTCTGGACACAAGGCCCAGGTTCAGTGCAGAGCGGGGACCAGGCCACCCCTCCAGCCCCTTGCCAGGACACTGGGCAGGCTCCACAGGGCGGGTATCCAGCTGCCACTGATGGCCAGTCGCACAGTCTTCTCCGTGCCAGTCCTGAACCAGCCACGCACGGCCTGGACCCCGAGCTGGGCGCTGCGCGACCACACACCCTTGATGTGGGCCCTGCCGCCAGGAAACCCCAGAGACGAGGGATGGCAGAGGGGCGGCCTGCACGGGAGGAGGGCCCACGGGCCAAGAACCTGCTCCGCCACGGCGGGCCTCACACCCCCT
>RCUC01101326.1:0-13406 GCA_003697995.1 Taxidea taxus jeffersonii | reverse complement strand
TTTTTTTTTTTTAATCTTTTATGAAAGTTCCTTCCAGCAGATGTCACTTATATTTCATTGGCCAAAACTTTGCCATAAGGGAACTTGGGAAAGAGAAAATTTTAGCTTTCCAATCTCTATAAATTTAAAACACTGGTTCTTCCACAAGTATCTATATGTAAATGTTGGAAATTTACATTCTCATTGGGAACAAGGGAGGGCAAGGACATTTTGTTTCAAATTACTACTTATCTGTGGGCAAAGAAAGACCTGAATGCCTTGAAGAAAACAGTTTCCTCGTAATGACTTTTCAGATGCTTCTATGATGTATTTTTGACACCTAATAATTTGTGGATTTGACTAAATTGATTACATTATTGGGGCATAGGCACATTACAAAACAAGTAAAATTTGACATAGAAAATTAAATGCAAGTGATGATTTCTTGGTTTAGTGAATTTTATAATTTTGGAGAAAATCGAATTCACAACACTCTATTGGCTTCTGGGCAATAACAGAGATGTTAGTGAAAGGTCTTTACTAGTTAAACTGCCTGTGGTAGATTTTGTTATTTCTTCATGGTTTTTCCTTCCTACCCCAACCTTGTTCTGATTCACTGTAAGTGATGTATACCACTTTACCCATTGGTTTGGGGTTTGGACATGTGGGAAGTGACCATATGACATTAAGAGCCAATAAGAGGTATCATGTGTTTCTGCTGGTCGCTGTTTTGCTTCCACCATCTAACTTAAGAACAGCATGTTCATATAGTGGCTATTCCTTTAGTCAGGGTCCCAGAATGTAAGACTTGTGGACCAGAATGAAACAAAGCCCAGCCATATGCAGCCAAGTCCTGCTGACCTACCTTTGATGTGCAGTCCCATACTTATTGTTGCAAACCACTACCATTTGGGAGTTGTTTAATGTCACAGAAATAACTAATAAACCTCCCATTTTACATATTCAGGTAGATTCATGGAAGCAGTTGATAGGCTTGGAAAAGTGACCCAAAAATATTTATGTAGTGCCTTTTTAGTATGCAACTGATCTCTTACAAAGGACAGCATCATCCTTGAATAACTATAAAACTAAATAATAAGCATACTGGGTTACAAAAAGATAAGAACAGCCTATATGGAAGTATGAGCCTCATAATCTGGCATCAACACAAGTCAAGGCTTCCTCGCTACGAAAACAACAAAAACAAAAATACCAAAAGCAAACTCTGACATAAGGGATAAGCAAAATGGAGATTCACTAAAAAGATGATCAGACAAGTATTGGACCCAAAGCCTTAGCTAGTCATTACGATGGGGTTACAGTAGCCTTTACTAAATTAGAGTATTTCTTGCATGTCAATTAAGGGCATATCTGAAATGGTAGGTATTTTAGGATCCTGGCCATAGTTTGCTTTAATTACAACCAAAACAACTTTATAAACTGGTGTTAGTGTTGTATTTACTACCAAGTAAATTACTCCCAAATGATAATCATCTCCATATTCAGAGTTTAAACACAGCAGTGCTGTGAGATAGACCTGGCTAGACTCCTAGCTGTCAGACACATGCCTTATGAAGTGCCCATCACAGTGATTGGTTCCTCAAGGATTCCTAATAAATCATGCAGGAATGAGAGAGGAAACTTCACAAGGTATTTAGTTCTCTAAGTTTCAGTTCCCTCTTTGTAAAATGGATATTGACTGCTCAGGATTGAGAGGAATTAGTAAAATATAACATTTTACCATAGTACCATGTACATATTGAAAATACTCAATATGTTACACTGTTGATTTTGCTATTTTTCACCATTATTCTAAAGTTAATGGTGTGCAGGTCAATGTTATATATAGTATGCTTCTATTTACCTACTGACCTAAGGAAAACTTGAATCTTCAAAAATTTCTACTTTGAGTCAACATAATCTTTACTGAATTTTCACAGAAAACCCGGTAACTAGGTAATACAGATAATTCAGTTGGCATGTAGGATTAACTATAACCTATATTATAGTAAGTTTAAATTTAGACTCTTCACGTGAAAGGAAAGTATAATTTATTGAAGAAAAATATGATTTTATGTATTTTCCTTCACCATTTAGTGTAAGCAAGCATGACCATTCTCAAATCCCACAGAGGGAAACTTAAAATACTTCATTGATCATTTTGCCTTACCTAAAAGCAAAACACTTTGGTGAGGGGTCATAATTTAGTACGAGGCTTAAACTTAAATAATTTGATCCATGGTACCCTTCGTTTCCTTTGGTCAAGCATCCCATTCATGTAAGGACATCGCTATTGCTGGTAAGTATCACGCAACAGTATAGGAACATAGATTCTGTACTCCTTATTTTTCTATGAAGAGAGAGGCAAACACCTTAATTTTCATGACTTGCTACATTAAAAAAATGCTGTTTACTTTGAATTCAATTCTAAGAACATAAACATTACCATACTTCAATAAACCTAGAACACTATAAAAAAAATACAACACTGTCCCATATGCCAAGAAGAAATTCAAGATTCCTAAAGCATAATACACAATCATCAAGACATAAAAATTTATGTTAAAATGTGAAAAACAATGTATATCTCAGAACTGAGTATTTTACTTTGCTAATCTGGAAAATACAACTTAACCTGAATACAGAGAAAACATCTACATTATTAAAAAAGTTATTGAGTAGGAGAGAAATAAGTTTAGAGATCCAACAAACTTGGGATTCAAATTCTTAACTATTTTTTTTTAAATTAGTAGTAAGACCTTCCCCATGTTCTTCAAATTCTTAGTTAGGCCTCAGGTTTTCTTTTCTATAAAACAGAAATTCAACCTATATTCTATAGTTGGTCTGAAAATTGAATGCAATGATATGTATGAAAGCATCAAGCACAATTCATGGCACACAGGAAAAATTAAAAAACAGCTCATTTCTTTCATGATATCATGTGGAAGAAGGAATCTAGATCCGGACCCGGCTGACCACTCCTTGTCCCTAGGCTCATATTCCATCAACACATCTGTCATTATCTTCTAAATCCTATGTGATGGTTCAACATATTCCCCATTAGTTTTCCTTACCATTACAATTTTATGTAGTTTCTATCTTTTTCCTTTTCAGCGTTGGACTATATAGCTTTGTTTGCTTCACGGGTTTTCTCTGTTTTATCCCCTCGGAGCTTGATGATATTTATACAGCATCTGTTCAGATTTGCTTTCTTGCCCAGTGACTATCTGCATTCTACCTGTGCTATTATAAAATTCCTCCAAAGCAAGGGTAAGGTTAAATTCTTCAGGAGTTGTCATTTTTGCTATATATGTTTTGGTTAGCATACAACGTTAGGTTCTGCAGTGATAAGTTTCAACATCTTTTAATTCTTATAGAATCATTTAATTTAGAGGCACACCAGACTTTATTAGGGAATCAATTGCACAAATAATCATTGGCTACCAAATCCTTTCACTCAACTGAAATATAAAGATTGTGTGACATGATGTCATGATTTTATGATGCCAAACATCATAAAAGTAGGTGGCCTATCTCTCATGACTTTTAAGACTAAATAAGAAAATTGTCAAAATACAAAAAGGATGGAGAAAAACTAATCTTAATGCGCCTGGCTTGGGCCAGTAACAGAAGCTCAAGGTCTTAGAGAAAAGACTAATACATCTTGAAGCATTTCTTCATGGGGTTTTTAGAAGGTGACTTCCTTGGATAATACAGAGTACTTCATTTTATAAGAGATAATTTGGGGAAAATAAATGTACTGGAAAACATACAATCTAGACCTTTTTATAATGCAATTTCAATCTGTTTCTAGGCAGCAACAGTTCTTTATTCCCCAGAACTATTTCTGCCAACAGAATCCACCAGACAGAGCATGTACACTTGCATTTGCATTTTCTTTTCCCATTTCCGGCAGAATTCTCTCTGAGCCTATAACAAACCACTTAATGGTGAGGAAAAGCAGTCAGTTAAAATTCTAAATTAATTAAGATACTTTTCAAGTAATTTCTTAAAATAAAAAAAGATTAAGAAAAAGAATTACGTATTTGCAATATCAAGCTGAGTGTGGAACTTGTAGAAATAATTCAACAAACCTTAGATAGGAGTAAAGAAAGAAACTGCAAGAGATTCCCAAAGAATGAATGATTAAAAAGAGCCAAGTCCTTAAAATTATTGGATTAGAAAAATGTGCTGATCCAAACCAATTACTAAACATTTGTCCAAATCCAGTGAGTTAATTTTAAATATGTTTGTAGATAGAGGGACATTTCTTTCGATCTTTGGAACAATTTTTTTGCTGAATTATGCTTCAATTTCTTTATATAGCAGTGCTCTTGAAACAACAGAGCATATATATTTTTGGTGATAGTTGTTAGAGAGAATTGCATTTTAAATTTGTAGTTCCTACTATATTGAGAGATCAAGAGAACAAGTTAATTTGGAACAGTTTCTTTGGGGAGAAATCACCTTTGTTCTTTTCAGCACATAAAATTGTCATTCTGTCCTAAGAAAGAGTATAATAAAGCAGTGTTCTGGCTGAACAGTGGGAATTCCGCCTTTTACCAAATATTATGCAAGACTCTAAAAGCTGTTGAAAAGATAAAACTGCAAAAGGGACAATGATGGATCTTAAATAAACAAAAAAGATAAAAACCCCTTGCTTTTGGGAGTTAAGGTTATTAGAGAACTTCTGATGGATTGAGATTGGTCTTGAATATGACCACCTGGAAGAAAACAAAATCAAAAATCTCCCAAAAGACAAGTCAATGAAGAAAATACAGAATCTCAAATTATGACTCTCAAAGACTAAATTTTATAAGAGCAGAGAAACAGTGGTCAAGTACATGGATAAATCTGCACACCTTTACTGACGTGGCCATTACAGAACCGTGAGTTTGCTGAGAAGGAAAAGACTATATGTAACTCTAAGGAAAGAGCCAAGATTTGTGAATCCAGGCATATTACTGGCCTTAATGAGCTGGAGGACAGGCCCTCTTTTCCTTCATTATCCACTGTTTAAATATAAGGCCAGACACTTTGGGTCAACTAAGTGTTTCAGATAAAAATGCTGGGCCATAGAGCTTAGTTAAGGAGTCCCCACCATGAGGAGATGCACACAGTGAAGGGGAAGAGGCAAGGTGTGACTTATACATAAGGCTAATTCTCAGGTTGTTTAATTGGTTTCACATTCCAATGGCAATTAAGATGACAGTAGTGAGTACAGAAGCACTTTGGATTGGCCAGATAACCACTGCTTACATCATTTTGGTAACATACCAGGGTGGTGACTGATTATGGAACAGTAGTGCTTTCGGATAGTGCCTGGGGAAATGCCTACCTTCCCTGTGGGTTCTAGCTCCATTCATGAGATTGACTGATGAGGATATAATTATATAAGTAAATATCCTGGAGATCTGAGATTATTATAGGAGTGCTGACCCACTGAAGAAGAGGGATAAAGGTGGGTCAAATTAGTTTTGATTTAAAAAATAATAATCTATGAGCTAGAAAATTGGATCATATTAATTGGATATAAGATAAAAATTAAAGCACTTCTATATGGGTGGAAAGATATGTGGAAAGGAAAACATGAGTAGAGGTAGTTTAAGTTAATGGGAGAGAAAATTTACGAAGATATGGAATTATTTATCTTCTAATGGTGATTAACGTTCGAGGAGTGGATCTTGATTTCCCAGAATTACTATGTTCTAGCAAGTTCCAGGCTTCTAGGAGGAAAAAACCTGGTATTGATAATACCTTTATAATCATAGGTCTGTGGAGGCAAACTTTTCCTGTAATAGGCAAGATAATAAATATTTTAGGTTTTGAGGGTCATAAAAATCTTTTTTACTACTAAATTAGCCCATTTTAGCTTGAAAGCCACCATGGACACTACTTAAATGAATGAAATGTGGCTAAGTTTCAATGCAACTTGATTTACAAAAACAGCAGGTAGCTGGATTTGGCCCATGTGAAGGCTACAATATGTAGACTCTTATTTTAGACTGATAATGCACATTATATAAAGACAACCACTTTATAAACTTTTGAAGACTGTTTAAACTAGCCTTTAAAAATTTATTTAATTTATACTATGCTTAAATCATGATGCTTCTACCTGGAGATAAAAAGAAAAATAAGACATTGTTGCTTTAAAAAATCCAACAACTTAAAAAAGAGGTAAGAAAAATATCCCTAAAGTTCTAGTGCTATGCCAAGAGGGCTGTCACAAAAACATATACAGAGTGGAAATTCAGAAGAGGAGATAATTAACTTTCCCAAAGAGTTTCAGGGAAATCTTCAGGGAAACAGTGACATGAACTGAGAGTTTTTCATTACTGTTTACTAAAAAAGTTAAGCAGTCACTTCTAGTAGAGCCAAAAGCATGAGGATATTGATACAGAAAAATAGAGGGAAGACTGACCAAATCAACATTGCATGTATGCATGTAATCCCAGTGCACCTGGACTGTCTTCTGTAATTAACAATAATAATGATTGCCATAAAAATGATGAGCATGGTAACCAGTTATTGAAGACTAACTACATCAATTCACAAAAATTGATTTCTTAAGACTTAATCTGCTGCATAGTCAATTTTCTGAAATTCTGATGACTGATTTACTGGAAAGGGTTTTAAGTGCTTTCATAGGAATATTCAATTTCTGGTACTGAATATATTTAATGTTCATCATTGCATAAGGGCAAGTGTAAAACATAGTAATTTTTTTCAAAACATTTTGGGACTTCTTTGTCAATGTCTTAGTATTTATCTTCTAGCACTTACAGAATGGTTAACTAATGCTTTGTATATCTTCTCAATTTCATACTTAGGATTAAAGATAATATTTGAAACATATTCTTTGTACTGTGGGCAAATTATCTATCTGTTGTCTCTCAGTTCTAAACTGACCATCCTATACTGTGCTTTGTGACATGTGTTCCTCTTCCATACACTGGCTCCCCATTAGGTTGTGCTAGAGAGAAAATCAGGTAAGAGGAGAAAAAAGAAGCCTGCTACTTCCTGCTTTCTTCCTGCTTTCTGTCAGTTCCTTTCATGCTTCTTCAGCCCAGCAGGATGAGCTCTTTCCAGTAGCAGCATTTAAAACCAGTTTACTGCTTCCCCAGCACCAACCAGAAGTAAGTAGTTCAGTACTACAATTTTCCTCAAGAAGTGGTATTTTAGCAATGGTTTCTAGACTTATTTGGTTATGGAACCCTTTGGGGGAACATTTTATTCAAAACATATTCCATTGAAAGATACTTATGCTCAACAACGTGATGAAAGTATGTTCACTGAGTGCCTCCTATTGGGAGAATCTGTGCTAATTCAGAAAATGCTTGAATATTCTATGAGGTAGGTATTATCGTTATACCAATTCCACACATTAAAACACTGAGGCAGGAGGCGTTATGTAATGCTCCTAATAATAGAGCTCCCAAGTAACAGAGCTGGGATTTCAAGTCCAGAATTTGAAAATATTAACCATTACATTACACTACCACTTAGATTATTATAGAGTGTTCAACAGAATGGGAAATACCACAAGCGGAGATATTGGTGACAGGTATCTAACAATAACTTAGAAGGAAAAAAATAAATAAATAAGATTTTGAACAAGGCAGTGGCCAGGAATAGAGAAAAAAGGACAGATTCAAATAACCAGCACAGGTTGAATGAACTCTACAATTTATTGGATACAGAACACAAATACAGCCCATCCTGCTGGGCTGAAGAAGCATGAGAGGAATCAACAGAAAGCAGGGAGAAAGTAAAAAGTAGCAGCCTTCTTTTTTCTCCTCTAACCTGATATTCTCTCTCTAGCACAACCTAACGGGGAACCAGTTTAGGGAAGAGGAATGCGTGTCAGAGAAGAGCAAAATGGTTGTATTAGTTATCTACTGCTGCATTGTAGACACCCACATCTTAGTGGTTTCCAACAACAGCACTTACTTAACTCTTAGATCTGCAAGCTCACTGGGAGATGTCTGACCTCAGATGGCTTTGCCCACATGTCTGCATCCACAGGGCAGGCTGCCATGAGTTAGTTTTGCTGATCTTGGCTGTGCTTTCCCTTGTATGGAGGGTCTTAGCATGAATCCAAGGATACTGCCACAGTGATTACCGAGGTTTTTGCTTGAATGGCCAGTGAGATAGATTGCAACCATTACCCATGATATCAAAAACCAGAAAAGAGAGAATATCCGAGAGGCAAAATGAATGAAAATATTAGTGTTGATTGGGACATACAGAACTTGCAGTAAGATGGGTAGAGATATCTCATATGAAGTTAAATATAGGTCTGGAGGTTGACAGAAATAAAACAGCAAAAATAGGAACATAGAAATTAATTTCAAAAGCCATAGATTTATGTGGTATCGTTCATGGCGATCATGTAGAGAAGTCAGGACTGTTCTGAGACTGCCAATAATCTACTTTATTTTGCTTCTGGTACTAAGTAATGACTGTTGACAAAAGGACCATTTAATATAATTAAGGTTGAGAGGTAATTATTGTTGTCATATAGTCTTTCTGCATTATTAGATGCATTGATTCTTAATTTCCAAGAAAAAAAGGTAATTTCTTCTACAGAGGAAGACAATAGAGAGAAAAAGCAGGGACAAAATGATCTTTAATTGCCAGTAGCTCCATTATGGGAGAGAAACAAGTGACAGAAAAAAACAAGCTTTCATTTGCTTAGAAATATTCTAACATTGAGGGGATGATAGTGATGTCTAAAGAATTGAGGCCTATATTTTAAATAGGTCTGTAAATGGTATTTGGGAACTCAAGGGAATGTATTAAGTTATTTCTTATGGTCTGAACTAGTTCCACCATTCCACAAATCCAATTTAATCAAGTACCCTATGAAATGTGTCTCAGAATATTCAGTTTGGTATAATAAACAGCACATTTGGAATCCAAATTTTAATAAGCTTTCTTGAATTTCTTAATTCAAACCTGAAGCATGTGATTTAATTTAATTAAAGATTAATAACAAGCACAATAATAAATACACATTTTAAGTATATGTGAGCATTTTAAGTAACAGACCTCACTATTATTTCTCACATTTATATAATCTTTTTTTTAATAATTAGCATATTTAACACAATAAAATTCAAAAATTTTTGGTGTGATGGGAATAATATTCAATGGCTTTTCTCTTTTAATTTTCTTGAATTTGGCCCTTCTCATCAATAATATTCTGGAAGCATGGATTGCCTCTTTGAAGATTCAGAATTATGCAACATATATGCAAAGTGAAAGAGGTAGTAAAATTCTAGTTTTGGGACCTGGAGTCAAATTTCTTCAGCGAATATCAAAACAATACTTTTGAAAATCAGACTATGTTGAGAGAGAATCTAAGTTACTTTAACTGCCTTAACATAACAATAGTCAAGCTTGCCCACTACAGCATGGATTTTACTATCTATAAACTAGAGACAGAAGGAATGCAGAACATGACAAAAAGAAAGGTTGGTGAGGCAAGCACATTTCTTCTAGCTCTGAGCATTGTGAGAATGAGAAACAAGACAGTGATTTGGGAAGCAGGAAGTTAAAACTATGTTCCTGACCTCCCTTAGCATGTCAGATAGATTGACTGGAAACCTAGAACAAAAAGACCATCTGCTTAATTTTCCCTTTTAAACAGTGGGCCATCATGTAGGGTGGCACAGCCCAGACCTAAGGGATGATGGCCCACCTCAGCCAAGAGAGCTGTTTAGATAGATGAGCATAAAGCATCACACCCTAATCTCTGCAGCCTGCATGTAGCTTAGACATGTCATGCTTCAGTAAGACAAAGTAGAGGTCTTGAGATCAGGACACAGAGACAAACATGCAGGGACTTTGTGTCAGAGACAAACAGTGGACACCACAGACTTTCATAATAAGAGCAAGCATGATGCTTAGAAAGGCCAGACAGAACTAGTTGTGTACCCTAGTTGCCATTAGTCAGCCTAGATTTGCCACAAGGAGCCACAGAGACCAAGAAGATACCACAAAGACCTGGTATGAGTCTCCCATTGTTGCTGTTAATGAATGGCTACAAACTTAATGGTTTAAACAACACAAGTTTATTTTCCTATAGTGTTGGAGACCAGATGTCTGAAGTGGGTCTCACTGGGCTAAAATCAAGGTATTGGTAGGACTACATTACTCTGGAAGTTTAGATGAGAATCTATTTCCGTCCCTATTCTAGCTTCTAGAGACTGCCTACATTCTTTGGCTCATGGTCCCTTTCCAACTTTAGCTTTTTTCATCCTGCACCACTCTAACATTGACTCTCCTGCCTCTCTTTTACTTATAAGGACACTTGTGATTACATTGGGCCCACCCAGATAATCCCAGATAATCTCCCTATTTCAAAATCAGCTTGATTAGCAAACATAATTCCAACATAATTCCAGCTGCAACTTTAATCCCCCCTTACATTGCAACTTAATATATTCATGGGTTCTGAGTATCAGGGTGGGGGTTTTCTGGGGGGGCCCATTATTTTGCTTACCACAGAGCTGATGCTTTTTTTTTTTTTTTTAATCTTTAAACCAACCTACATACCTAGACACCATCTTGGAACAATACAGGGAATAGAGGAGGTGATATGAGAGACAGGTTTTCTCAAAAAGAGAATGAGTCATGCTCAAGAGACTAAAACTGAAGAGAAATGCCGAAGATTGCCTTGTTTAGAATGTTATCTCCCCTCTGCTCTTCCCTGAAGCTGCCTTCACTTGCCTCTACTTCCCAATAAGAGATAGAGGCTCTTGAAAGCTTAGATCAATTACAAAAACAAGGATGCTCATTTTCCCTTACATATCTGAAGAGTGAGTTAAATTTCTGAATCTGCCACATTACTGCAAATCACAATATTGACCCCTAAAATGAACTTCAAAAATACAATGGATTTACTCGATACCACACAGACACTTGAAGAAGAAACTTGAGCATCGTTATTACAGAGATGAGACTGTCACACGTTAAGAGATTTGTCCATAAAACTGAGTAACAGAGGAATCTAGAGGAGCCTGGAGTGATGAAAAGGAGCCCTGATATCCTGGCATCTACCTCAGGGTCACTGTCTTGAGCAGAGGATTTAAATACATTAATTTTCCTAAGAACTTGTTGTATATGTTTATGATAGGTGGTCCTCTTCAATTTTCAGGAAACCTGCCACTTTTGTTACCAGAATTAAGATAGTGAAGATGGGAAATCTCATACTGCCTAGGAATCCACGAAGTCTTCCTTAAACATGGATGAAACTAGTAAGCAAAGAAAAGGAATTTAAGAGCCAAGTACATCCTGAGACAATGTCAGAAATGTGTTTAAGAGAAAAAGATTGATTTTAGAGGTGTTGGCAGTTTTATGAAGTTATTGTGGATGGAAAGGTAAAAAGTACTTCAGAAAATAAACTGGAGAGAAAATTTCAAAGTCCCAAATCCAAAGAGTGGCAGTGAACTGTGAAATTAAGGAGAAACATTCCAGCAGCACATAAAAGTGTCAAAGTGGCAGTAATGGAGCTTATCATGACCCAGGGTGTACCTGAGTATATTAAGGTGATAGAAAGGTGGCTGCAGAATATCTGGGATTGGAACAGAAGAAAAGATACAGCGTCTTTTTCTTTAATTGGCAAACAAGGAGAAGGAAGAGAACCATCATCCATTTTTCACAACTTCTCTTCACTGCACAAGGACTTTTTCTCAAGAATTGCAATATATCAAGGGATAGAAAACAGAACCCAGATTTCTGAAGTCCACCACCGTAAATAACAGCCAGGGAGAAAGATATCAAAAATTATGTTATAATTAATAAGTCCTATCAAAAGAGAAGCATTTTGAACTATGATAGATAGGAGAAGAAAGTATATTTTAGTACCTATGAGGTAAAACACACAGACACATACACTCATATAGTCTCTATATATAGTTTCAGTGAATGAGTTTTACTGAGTGAGTCCCACCTGTTAATAATACTCTACAGTGACTTGGAAGATAATTTTGTTTCTGACGTTTTCCTTTTCCCTTGTATTTAATTGCCCATGCATAGAGTAGAAGTCAACTGATTTACATAAGATCTCACGTGGAAGTTACTACAGAAAGTGCCACCTACTCTTTGAGCACCTATGATTTGTGAGGATTCGACAGTTCTCCATAGATGTGTCCTTTTACAGGACCATTTTTACATACACATAGTTTAGGCTTAGTGGTTTTATACATATATCACTATACTAATTTTTTCTATTTTTTTGCTTTTTATAATTTTACCAACAATTCTAGTTGATATGTGTACCTTCTATGTGTGTATCCTTCTATTGATACAATTTGACCATGTGAGTAAAATATATGCTAGATGTTAATTTTTTTCTTAGGAATGATTAAGTTACATAAGAAGGGTGGAGATTTTTTCTTTATACAGAGGATTATTACATATGAAGGATTTTCAAATTAAAAACCATTATAGTGGATATAGTCATTTCACATTTATTTTATTTTATTTTACTATTATTTTTTTAAAGATTTTATTTATTTATTTGACAGAGAGAGTTCACAAGTAGGCAGAGAGGCAGGCAGGCAGAGAGATACGGGGAAACAGGCTCCCTGCTGATCAGAGAGCCTGATGTGGGGCTCGATCCCAGGACCCTGAGATCATGAACTGAGCCGAAGGCAGAGGCTTAACCCACTGAGCCACCCAGGCGCCCCTCATATTTATTTTAAAAACAACACCTTTCCTGAAGATATTTGCAATTATACATGGATATCTGGTATTTATATAAAAGCATTAAGGACACTGTCAGGAATAGACACATGCACATGGAAACAGTGTTGTCAGGGAAGGGTCATGAAAAGAGAACATATGAGCAAAGGTTTGAAGGAAGCAAGGGACTGTGCCAGGTGGCTATCTGGGGCCAGTGGCCTCTGGCTAAAAGACAGTTCTTTTCTCAACTGATGCTCAAGAAATGAGTAACTTCTTAGCTGGCCAGCTAGCTCAATTTAACCAGTGGGTAGCTCTTGTCAAGTCCCTCAACCTTTAAGTTTGTTAGCCATTAGTAATAGGAACTGTTTCTTCTCTATTTAATGCAAATTCTATGAGAATCAACTCTAAAATATATATATATATATATGGAGAGAGAGAGAATGCACACGCATATATGTGGTAGCAAAAACCAGAAAAAATAGTACTCACTCCCTATAACCTTGCTATTAAAAAGATTCTTTAAATCTAGTGTATTTAGACAAAATGAGTGTCTTTACCCTCAAAAAGAGAATATCCACTAATGTAGTTATAGAGATTCTAAATCTAGGAGCAATCCATACATTGCACAACTTGAAATCCTCTTTCTACACACCTAGAGAGGGTATATTAAATATAATGGTAATAACAGTAAGACTGCCTTTCAGCAATTTGATCAGTAAAAATAATAATAAAAT
>RCUC01101324.1:0-15941 GCA_003697995.1 Taxidea taxus jeffersonii | reverse complement strand
GAGATCACATTGGGCCTCATGAGCCATTCTTCAGGCTATGGTTTTTATTCTGAGTGGACTGGGGAGCCAGTGAGAGTTCTGAACAAAGGGAGGGAGTGGCTTGATTGGACATTTTTCTTTAAAGTTCCTCTAGCTGCGTGTTGAGAATAGCTGGGGGTGGGGGGTGAGGGTTAACACCACAAGATTTTTAGCCTGAAGGACTGAAAGGAGGACTTCCGTCAGCTGAGACAAAGAAGGTTACAAGTGGAGGGCAGTGGGGGAAGCAAGGGAGCACTTAGACCTTAATGCAGGTAAGAGGTATGAAGAGTCTGGAATTTGGGAGAGTCATGAGTCGGGTGAACGATAGAGATTTCCCAGTTGTTGCTTGAAGAACTTTCTGCTCTGGGTGCTGACTAGGCAATCTTTGGCGTCACTAATTCAGGAAGATCCTAGGATTTTACAGAATCGGAAGGCAGGTGTTTCCATACCCAATCAGTTGCTGGAGAGCCTGAAAGCCAGGGAGGGAGCAGTTTTCACTGGTTGGGATCCGCTTTCTCCTCCTGAAGAGGACCGAGGGCTTTCTCTTATGGATGGGGGAGAAGGTTGGAGGGAAATGGCCCTCCAGACAGTTGAACGTTCCTGAGACCCAGTTTCCCCACCTGCATGACAAGAAGGTTGTACTAGACACTTCTCAAGACCCTATGGCACGGACACTTTGGCCCTGCCCATCTCCGAAGGCTTTCATGGGTTTCATAAAAATGCTGGGAATGTCGTCCTTGGGCCAAGGCTCTGCCTCTGACATTGGCAAAGGAGATGGAAGTCGCCTTGTGCCACCAAGGCCGGGAGAAAGAGCCGGTCCCCCCACTGCCCTCCCTGCCTTCCTGTGTTTCTGAACTTCCTGACTCAGATGGGGGCGGCGGTGGTTGGGGCTTGAGCCCTGCCCACGGAGAGCCAGGGAATCTGCATTTTAACACGCCTGACATGGGGCTCCAATCACACCGAAGGCTGAGAACTTGCTCCAGGTGAGTAAGTGGTAGCTTCCGTCCTCACCTGGAGTAAGCTCTCAGCCTTTGGTGTCCTTGGGGCCCTTTGCCAGAGGCATTAAAATGCAGATTCCCTGGCCCTCCGTGCGCAGCCCTCTAGCTGCTGCCTTGACAGGAATCGCACACGGCTGGGCCTGCAGCTTCTCTCTGAAGCTCAGACCTTTCTCTGTCATTCTGCCTCCTTCTGGCTCTAAAATTCTCCCCTCACTGGAAGGCCCCATCCTTTTCAGTCATCGCTTCCCTGGTCTTTCCAGGCTCCAATCCTCTCCCGGAGCTAATCTTACCTTCCTGATGTCACCATTTCCCCTCTCCCGGGGCATTTAGGTCAAGCTGGGGGAAATGAGTCATCCTGGGTTGGGGGTGGGGGCTTCAAGTCCATAAATGGGCAAAAGCTCTGATTTCAGTTTTCTGTCTTCAGGAAAGGGCCAGTCTCTCCCCTCCGTTATCCTCCTCGCTCTGTCATCGTCCTCCCCCAGAGGAATTCCCTGGAGACAAGGAAGGCCTGCGGTGGGGAGGCTGCCTTTGACCAGTGGAATTCTAGAAACAGCAGAGCTTCTCAGGGAACTGCGTTCCAGTCTGACTCAGCTTCCCTGATAAACAGACACTGCCGGCCAGGATTTTCCCAGCCCATGAGGTCAAAGCCCCATTTCCGGGTGGAAGTGCTCAGCTCTGCCTTTGGAGTTGAGGATCCAGCCAGGGAGGGTTCTGGACGCAGTCACTGTAGCAGGACTGGCCACACTCCCCCGTGATCACTGCTGTGTCCTGAACAGCTTCATGCTCGAAGCCGGCCTGCCGCTGGCATGAATGTTGCCTCTGTTAAGGGACACTCCAGGCTCTGCCTCCCACTCTGCCAGTGCCCAGTCCCCTGGGAATGGAAAAGCCACAGGAGGGGCCAGGTGGTGCCTGAGGAGAGCTGGGTCGCCCCCCACAGTGGAACCTCACCTGGTGGTACTGTTTCTTTTGAGTTTTTTTCACCATTGGGGGTCTGCGCCAGCTCTGCTGCGGAAACCTCGCTTACAGCAGGCTCCGGGCCAGACTCGCAAAGCTCCGGATACATCAGAATGCCAATTCGCTGACTTATCATGAAAAATGCAACTGCTAGCAAACCAACCAGATACTTGGGTTTGCTGGTGAGTACGTTCACCGCCTGTGGGCCGTTTCACGTAGGGGGAAGCCAAAGTTCTGCAGGAAGGTAACTCAGAGAGCGTGGCAGGTGGGCCGGGAGTGCTAGGGGAATGGTCTTCAACAACTGCCGGGCTCCCCGTCTCCAGCGCAACTCTGGAGAGAAGCCCACACACATCTTTGGTGCCACGGAGACCACCTCACTGGCTTAGAGCGTCCTTTCTAGAGCCAGAGCACATGGCAGCAATTCAGAGAGTCACTCATAGTTCAGGCCCCACCAGCCATATTGCTGCAGGGGTTCCATGAGAATGCTGGTCCACACACCCCGTAACCAATACCTCATCCGAGAAAAGCGAAGGAGTGAGAGTAGGTGCCCAATAAATGTTTAATAAAGGGTCTCCACCTGCTTTGCAGGCCCCAGCCCCTTATAAAGGGAAATCCAATAGTTAAGTCAGTGAAAACCCATCCCCTCATAAACCCATCAACACGAATTGAGAACTTACTATTGTTCTAGGTGCCAGGGGGAAATACAGACGCAGTCAAGGGACCGTCCCCTCCCTCCAGGAATTCCTATATAATAAAGTTGAAGCTATAGGGGCGCCTGGGTGGCTCAGTGGATTAAGCCGCTGCCTTCGGCTCGGGTCATGATCTCAGGGTCATGGGATCGAGCCCCATGTCGGGCTCTCTGCTCTGCGGGGAGCCTGATTCCTCCTCTCTCTCTGCCTGCCTCTCTGCCTACTTGTGATCTCTGTCAAATAAATAAATAAAATCTTTAAAAATTAAAAAAAAAATAAAAATAAAGTTGAAGCTATAAAGGAACACCTACGGGAGGACTGTGAGCAGCACCAGTGGGCGTGCCAAGGGTGTGTGTCTGGCATAGGAAATGTGGAAGGTGCTCGGGTCCCAGTGGACTTGGCTGTGACGGGGCCACTCACATGGACGAGGGATGGACCGCTGGCTGATTGGGGTCCTCACTCTTTGGTCACTAGATTTGTCAGTAAAGGGATAAGCCCTGCGGATGGGTATGGGAAGGGGGGGCTCCAGGCACCCAGGTCCCAGGGCAGGCTCTCCCTTGAGGCTACCCAGCCACAATGTGGGAAAGCCACAGCCAAAGTCAGACTCACTCCCACCCCACCTAGCCCTCACGGGAAACAGGGAGGGTCACAAGGAGTAGACATACACCAGTGAGGGACAGGGGAGGGAGAGAGCTGGTTACCTCCCTCCCCTGCCAGTCCTGGTTGGGGGTAGGGTGGGGCAGCAGCAGGCTCACCAGCCCTGTTCCCAGGGGCACTGGAGCTACCATCAGGCTCCTCCATTCTTTTCTCCCTGCCTGGAGGAGTTTACCCTCTTTATTATTTACTTATTTATTTATTTACTTTAAAGAGCTATTTATTTATTTTAGAGAGCTAGGGAGCAGGGGGAGAGGCCCAGGGAGAGAATCTGGAGCAGACATACCGCCAAGCAGGGAGCCCAACACGGGGCTCGATCTCACGGCCCCAAGATCGTGACCTGAGCTGAAATCAAGAGTCGGACACTCAACCAACCGACTGAGCCACCCAGGTGCCCCTGGTTTACCTTCTTTAGATGCCTCTCAGAGCCTCGAGATGAGGCAAGGTTGCAACTCTGTCTCAGCTGAGTCAGCTTGGTCTACCTGTGTCCCATGGCCTTAGATGAGCATCTCTCTCAGCTGAGTCAGCTTGGTCCATGAGCATCCTATGCCCAGGCCCCTTGGATCAGCATCTCATTAGACCCACTTTTCCACCCCTGTTGGGGCAGTGGGTGAGATCCAGCCTCAGCTTCCTTCCACCCCCACAACTTAGCTCAGAAAGAAGCAGCAGCTCCGAATCACGTTAAATGATGTGTTCAGTGTCAGCACATCCCCACCCCAAACTAATTTCAGGGCAAAAGAGCTGGTACTGATCATCACTGAAGTCTCTGGTGTTGCTTAGAACCCCAGTTCCCAAATAGTGGTCTGGGGGACCCCTAGTGGTATTCCCCAAATCCTTCCGGAAGATACAAGGATACATGAGGTTAAAGCTGTTTTATTAACAATATGACTGTATCATTGACCTTTTCCCTCTGATTCTCTAATAAGTGTAGTGTGGAATTTTCCAGGAGCTTCCTGATGTGTGATGTTACAACAGATGGAATGCTGAAAGAGATGTAAGCATCCAATTCTGTCCAAGAGTGTGATTGTACTTAACACCATGTACACTTAAAAATGGTTAAGATGTGGGGTGCCTGGGTGGCTCAGTGGGTTAAGCCTCTGCCTTCGGCTCAGGTCATGTCTTGGGGTCCTGGGATTGAACCCCGATTCAGGCTCCTTGCTCAATGAGAAGCCTGCTTCCCCCTGCCACTCTGCCTAGTTGTGATCTCTCTCTCTGTCAAATAAATAAATAAAATCTTTAAAAAGATATTAAGATGGTGAATTTCTTGCTATGTGCTTTCTACCACAATTTAACTTTTTTTAATTTTCAAGAAAAGGATCTAGCTTTCTTCCATGAAGCCAGACATTTTAAAAGATTTGCAACAATGCTTCTCCTCTCACTACCTTTGCTTGTTTGTTTTGGAAGATAGAGTTTATTTTTGTAGAAATGTTTTGTTCATGTAAACATGTAATGAGTTACTACTACTACTTTTTAACTGATATTTGAAAATAAATTAACAAATATTTAAAAAAAATTTTCTTAGATTTTATTTATTATTTGACAGAGAGAGACACAGGAGAGAGGGAACACAAGCAAGGGTCATGGGAGAGGGAGAAGCAGGCTTCCCGCTGAGCAGGGAGCCCGATTTGGGGCTCGATCCCAGGACCCCAGGATCATAATCTGAGCTAAAGGCAGATGCTTAACCAGCTGAGCCATGCAGGCGCCCTATAATATTGCCTGGAATATGCTGAACTAAAAAATTATTTGTTGTCTATCTAAATTTCAAATTTATTTCTTTTTACTTATTGTTTTATGTAGGCTCCACACACAGCATGGAGCCCAGCGCGTGACTTGAACTCACGGCCCTGAGATCAAGACCTGAGCTGAGATCAAGAGTCCGAAGCTCAACCAACTGAGCCACCCAGGCACTCCCAAAATTCAAATTTAAATGCACGTTCTATGTTTTTATTTACGAAATATGGCAACCCTGATGGCAGGAAAGATTTAGGTTAGACTAAGAAGAATTTGAGTCAGACATCAGGATTCTGATCCAGGAAGGGGTGGATGATTCCCTATCCTGGACAGATTTTCAGAAAGCGAGTGTGCTGCTGGCTTCTCTGCGTGTGGGTGTGTGGGGCTAAGAGGCCCAGCCTGGGGGGGGGGGGGGGGCAAAGGATCTTCTGTGAGCTGGGCCCCACGACTCACCCACCCTCCCCAAAACCTAGGTGCTCGTGGCTGAAGGGCCAAAGCTATAGAAAGTGAAACACCTCTTAGGTTGCTATTATTTAAAAAGAGGGAAGTGACAGTGGGGGGGTGACGAGTGGGTGAGGGCAGGGGAGGATGTCAAAAACATGAGGCAATGAGGTCATTCACCTCTCCTCTGCTGGCAAGCTCTGCTAAAAATAGTCATGGCTGAGGTTGAGTCAAGGGTTGTCTGGAGGCTCAGGGGGACTCTGGGTGGGGCTATGCAGAGGTACGGCAGGGGGGTTGGGGTTTTGGGCCAGGTGGCCAGAAAACCTAAGAAGTTTGGGTCTAGAAATAAACAGAGACCAAGAACTGGCTTCGGGAGCAACCCAGAGAAGGGCCCTCCCCTCCATCGAAGAGGATGGAGGGAAGAGGGACCAGTAAATGCGTCCCTCTTCCCATCAGCCTCAGGGAGCTCTAAGAAGCCCCTTCCATGAAGAGACAGTAGTGCCTCAGAAATATGACTGGCAGGGAGACGACCGTGCCCTTTAAATTTTCTCTACTGTGTCCTCGACACTGTCCCCAGCCCTGAGGATCCCGGATGGATAGAAATGCGGTTTCTGCCTTCTGGAGAGCCAGCAAGTCCGGTGGAGGAGACAGAAACATAAAACCCATATGACCCCATGAATTCACCGTGACAAGAGTTCACAATGGAAGGGCCAAGTGAAGCTGAGCCCCTCCCTCGGCAGCCCCCCAGTGCTGGCCCAGGCTGCAAACCTGCAGAGAAACAGGGCGAGCTCCAGACCCCTCCTCAGCTCAGCTTTGCCACCTGCAGCACAGAGAAAGAACCTGGTTTGGGAAAGAACAGGAAAGAACAGTTTCTCTCTCTGGAGCCTTCTCCTTCACCTATCACAGCCTGGGAAAAGCAGATAGATGCTTTTTCAGAGGGTTTGTAAACACCATTATTGGCTTTCCAGTGAGGGAGGGCAGTAGGAGGGGGCTGGCCTACTTTGACCTTGGAGGTCTGGGACCCAACTTGAAGTCAAGGAACAGTTCCTCCTTCCTGGAATCTAGAGCTTCTGGAACCGACATGGACTGAGCCCCTCCTGCCAGGAACCAAGGGGAGATATGGAGTCCGGAACTCCAGCCTGCTGGGGGCACAGCCCTTAGAGGGGTCAGAGAGTGACCGGGCAGCGCCTGAGCGGGTTCTGAACACAGGGCTGGGTGGAGGGAGCAAAGCCCTCTGCCAAGGGGCACTAGGGGAAAGCTTCCTGAAGGGAGTGAGCTAGGCCTTGCCAGCTGAGGAGTTTTCTGGGTCAAGTAAGGGGGTTTGGGGAAGTCTTGGCAATTCAATCCTGACCTCAAATAGTCAAGCGTGGTGTCTGTGTGTAAACCTCATGCACTCGGCTGTACTCTATCCTGAACCCTGCCTCCTCCCCGACCACATTTCATTCTCACAGGTATGGCGGGAAGGGTGGGGGGCGCTCCTGCCAAGGGAAGGGTCTGCACACACATGGAGGGAGAGGAGGGGCCCAGGGCCTCTCTCTCTGTCCCTTGGGTTCCTGGGGTTCCGGTTCCAGGACTGGTTTCTGCCCCTGTCCCTCCCCTCCAAAAGTCACAGCCTGGTTACCTGGCCCTTCTCTGCCTTTGCCAAGAAGGAGACCTCTACAACACGCAGCTCGCCCGCTGGGCGTGTGCAGGACTGGTCTCCCCACAGCCAGCAGCAGCTGTTTCTCCTCTGTGTGCCCCTCACTGGGAGACAGGAGGCCCCATGTTGGTAGAAGAGTCTAGCAGGACTCTGTCCAAATGGGTTCCATGACCTTGAGCAAGTCGCTGGACCTCTATGGGCCTTGACCTCCACTGTGGTCGGTCATAAGGCCTCCCTCCGGGATTTGCTGGAGGCAATGCACAGTAGCGTCATGGTGAGCTGTCCAACACAGCTCTTGGAATGTGCCCGGGCCCCACAGTGTGGACGGGGAGACTGTCTCCGGGTTCAGTTTTCAGACATCAGCTTCCAGATGGAGATCCCTGATCTGGAGTCCAGTGATGGCACGTAGGAAGTGCTGGTACCAATTTGCAGAATTTTTGAGGAGGTCCATTTTTCTGGGAATAGAATACGGAGTTTCCCATCAGGCCCTCAAGGGAGTCCATGAGTAAAAACCTATGAAGAGGGGCGCCCGGGTGGCTCAGTCGTTAAGAGGCTGCCTTTGGCTCAGGTCATGCATGATCCCAGGGTCCTGGGGTCCAGCCCGGTATCAGGCCCCCTGCTCGGTGGGAACCCTGCTTCTCCCCCTCCCACTCCCCCTGCTTGTGTTCCCCATCTCTTTCTGTGTAGCTCTCTGTCAAATAAATAAATAAAATCTTTTAAACAAATAAATAAATTAAAAACCTATGAAGAGCGACGGCCCAAGCCTTAGGCTCCCACCATGGGCCCCAACTGCCAGGAGAGCCCCTCACAACCAGGCAGACAGAGAGGCCTGCAAGCCCGTGGGGATAGCAGTCACATGGGCCAGGGTGACCGATGCGTAGCCATCCAACCTGAGCATGGCTAAGCAGCCACGTGGTTCCAAAAACGCCGAGGAGGGCTCCCAAGTTAAGTGCAGCTGGCCGGACAACAGGGCTCCCGAGTCTCCTTATGCCAGCCTGGGGGGTGATGTTCCACTCCCGCTCTGTGTGAATGGGCTCTGGCCGCGGTGCCACGCCTCCTTCTAGACACCATGTTCCAAGAAGAACTCAGATCAATGGAAATGTTTCCAGGGGACAAGGGCCAAACTGTCAAAAGGTTTTAAAACCAATCTGGGGAGGAAGAACTAAGAACTGAGGGCACTGGGTTCCAAGCAAGAATCTGAGAATAGATGGGGATTGGGAATGGATATCACATTCCTGAAGTGCTGTCTAATGGATACTACAGGGAGGATGATCGTAATTCAGCAAAAGGAAATACTTTCTAATAGTGAGCTCTGGCCTGCATGAGGTGGATTAACTGGGACTCCTCACTGCCTCAACGGTTTGGCCTCCTGGAAGGAAATAAATTGCAGGCAGAGCCTAAGCTCTGTCCCGGGAGAAGATGGAGAAAGAACCAGGACCACATAGGGACTTGGGGGACAGTGGGTAAGGCTCTGGGGAGGGGGGCAGGGCAGGGGAGCCGGACCCAGAGAGAGCAGGCCCCTGCGGCCTCTGCTGGCTTTCCCAGAGGAGTGTGTTCCGACCACCTGGGGCTGCTGGGATCAAAGCCCTCCCTCCAGGGACCCTGAAGCAGGGTACTGTGCAGAGCGGGCAGCAGGCTGGGCAAAGAGAGAAGACACTGGCAACCAAGGAAGGCTGGTCTCCAGCCCCCATGGAGGACAGCTTGGGCTGTGACGGGATGGGCCCAGGGGGTGGGGTTGGGAAGATGGCTCATGGGTGAGTCACGGGTGGCCATTGTCTGCTCCTACTCCCTCTAGGGGAGGGTGGCTGGGGGAGACAAAGCCGCTGGCCAGCTGGGCCTGTGAGGACAGGTTCCCCACTCCCGTCCTTCCGGCTCTGGGGGCCATCGGGGCTTGGATCCCTGGCCCTCCTCACCCACCATCCGGGAAGGCAGGGCTGCTGAGCTGGCATCGGGTGGATGTGGATGGAGGAGGGCGTCCAGCTCTGCTCACCCCTTGCTGAGGGCTTGTGGGGGTCATGCAGCGGGCCTGTGGGAGAGGCCGCCCTGCCCTGTGTGGAAGGTGTGCCCCCTCTCTAGTGATCACACCTGAGCCTGAGCCTGCCAGCCACACCTTCCTAAACTTCCAAACCTGCTCTCACCCAGCAGGCCTGTCAAGCACCCCACCCTACCTCGGGGCGCAGTGGAGCCTGGGGAGAGCAGAGGTGATGTGGGATTGGTGTCCACAGCGGCCACCCCTGCCCCTCTCCAGTGCCTGGTCTGGTCTGAGGGGCAGAGCTGGCCTCCTACTCCCATCAAGCCCAAGTCTGGGGCCCTCCCTGATGTCTCCTGGAGTCGGAGGTCAACGAAGTGCAGGTGACAGACAAGGTTGTTATCTGTAAGGGAAACTGAGGCCTGCAGAGGTGAAGACACATAGCCATGGGAAGCTGTAGGAAGGAGGACCCTGTGGGAGGGGACTGTGGCTCTCCGAGGCCCCGGCAGGCCTCCAACTCAGGAAAAGTCAGAGGTTTAGGCCCACCTTGTAGTCCTGCTATTGCCTCCCTTGCCTCGCGGCTTGGCTGTGGACCCGGATGCGTGTGCTCTGGAGCTTAGGGGCAGGTTGAGACCAGGGATGCCCTGCAGAAACAGGGGCAGGGGCTTTGGAGTCAGCCAGACAGGGGTCAAGAACCAGGTTCCTGCCCCCTCCTGCCACCAGGAGCTTGAGAGGGGCCTAGACCTCACTGAGCCTCCGTTCTAGCTGCTATAAGATAATGGTGCTATCCATCTCACGACGCAGTGTTTTACATCTATCCTCTCACTCAGCTCTGAGAGCAACACTGAGGGAGGCACGGTCATGGGTCATGTCCCCGCGATAGGTGAGAGCAATGAGAACACAGAGGGAGGGAGCCTAGCCACGCCGGGCAAGGTCCTGGGATCCTGGCAGGCAGCAGACCCTTAACTGATCCCAGGGCCATACCCTTGACCCCTCTGCTTTACTCTGCTCTCTCCAGTCATGGCTGGGAGAAATGACATGGGGCCGGGAGCTAGAAGGACAGAACCTGAGGAGCAGGGAGCCGAGGAGGGGGGGAGGGGAAGAAGGGGCTTCTCTGGCAGAAGGTACCAAGAGGGTCCAAAGCAGAGGCAGCTGAGGCGGCTGCTCTGAGGGCAGAGTACCCCCCCCTCGAGACTCCTCAGCTGTGCCTGCGGCTTTGGGTTCATGGAAGGGGAAGGACTGGGAGTCTTGAAGCTGATGACAGCAAGAGACAGCGAGCAGGGGTGGTGTGGTGAAGGCGGGGCCCTTTGGAGTCCATGAGATGGTGGGGCTGAGTACGGTGTGCCAAGCTGCTGATGGTGCTTTCCTCTGGAGTGGGGTTCTTGAGGAATAATTTTACTCTCTATACCCCTCTACTGTTTGCAGGGTTTTTTTTAAAGATTTCATTTATTTATTTGACAGACTGAGATAACAAGTAGGCAGAGAGAGAGAGAGGAGGAAGCAGGCTCCCCGCTGAGCAGAATGCCCGATGTGGGGCTTGATCCCAGGACTCCGGGATCGTGACCTGAGCTGAAGGCAGAGGCTTTAACCCACTGAGCCACCCAGGGGCCCCAGAAGAATATTTTTAAATGAGATTACATCTGTAACATGTCTAGAGTTGCACTGTCCCAGTACAAACTTCTGCCATGATGGCAATGTTCTCTGCCTGTGCTGACCAATATAGCAGGTGCTGGCCACACATGGCTACTGAGCACTTGAAATGTGGCTGGTATCGCCGAGGAAATGAATTTCTAATTTTGTTTACTATTTACTCATTTAAATTTATGGTTTTTGTTCATTTTTTTAAAGATTTTATTTATGTATTTGATAGAGAGACACAGTGAAAGAGGTAACCCAAGCAAGGTGAAGGGCAGAGGGAGGTGCAGACTCCCCACCGAACAGGAAGCCTGATGGAGGCTCGATCCCAGCACCTGGGGATCATGACCTGAGCTGAAGGCAGACCACCCAGGTGCCTCTCATTTAAATTTAATTTGAGGGGCACTTGGGGTGGCTCAGTGGGTTAAAGCCTCTGCCTTCGGCTCAGGTCATGATCTCAGGGTCCTGGGATGGAGCCCTGCATCAGGCTCTCTGCTCAGCGGGGAGCCTGCTTCCCTCTCTCTCTGCCTGCCTCTCTGCCTACTTGTGATCTCTGTCAAATAAATAAATAAAATCTTTTTAAGAAATAAATAAATAAATAACCCTGGCTTGTCCAATAAGACTGAAGGATGATTCTGAGTCTTAGAAGTCAGCTTCCTGCCTGGCCCCCATCTGAACCCCTCTGACAAGAGCTTTCTCCCCTCCCTTGTCCCCACTCCCTGGCTTCAGAGCTTCCTATATTCAGGATGGAGCCAAGGCCCACTCTGCTTCCCCCACACCACCTGACCTTCCATCTTTGACCATGCGCAGAGCATGGGGGTGCCTCCTTCATGCCTCACCCCTCCCCCGTGTGTGTCATGGTGGGGACATCTCCTGCAGGGGGGAGCCTAGGCTCAGCACCCCCTGACTGTGGTGACCTCGGGCAGTCACCTCACATTTCCGGGCCTCAGTTCCCTCATCTGTATAATGCGAGTATCGGCCAGAGGTTCCATCAAGGCCCCGTGCACGGCCCTGCAGCTAGCTGCTGAGGTCACAGGGTGGGATCACAGGCACGGCCAGCCGTACTGGGCGCTGTTGGCAAGAGGGACATAAGGAAGACCACGAAGCGGACTTGCCGGCTGGAAGGTTTATGAGGCTCTGGGTTGGGTGAAAAACATCTGACAAAGGATGTGTCATAGAGTGAAGAGAACTTGGCCAGCCCAGCTCCCCTCTGGCAGCTACCCGCTCTTCCTTGACCATGACCCCATATTCTCAGCTACCAATCTGTACTGTCATCTGTTTTCATCTTTCTTTAGGGGTAGATTTCAAGATGCTTGAAGAAGAAAAGTCTGGTGGCAGCTCACCCCAGCATCTTCCTTCTGTTACACAGAGCAAATACTCCTATGGGCTTGGTGAACACAGACACAAATGGCTCCTTGGGACCCTCCACTCCCCACCCCCCCAGCCTTTCCCTTCTGGGACCTAGCATTACACTCTGGGGCTTCAAGGACCTGGCTTGGGAAAACAGAGGAAGTCAATGGAGTTTGTATAAGTTTTGTCTTCCACTGCCTGTGTGTGTGCGTGTGTGTGCATACACACACGTGTCCGCTAGGACACTAGGCATGTCCACGAGGCCAGGGACCATACCTTACTTTCTTACTGCTCTAAATCGTGTTTCTGAAATTTAACTGAACCTAAGCAGGGTGGTAAGGAGACCACACACCTGGACCCTCGGCCACCAAACTCTGATGAGAGTTCCAGGATGAGCAGAGGAGGAAGAGGAAGGAGAGGAAGGAAGGGGACCTCCTTTCAGCCCCTTTCTTCTAAGCAACCACATAGCATCTCTCAGGTCTTCCTAACCGAGGCCCGACCTGGCCCCACCTGGCTGAGAAGATGAGGAAGGAGGTCCGGTCGGAGACGCATAACTGGTCTGTGTTGGTGACTCGTCTTTCTCAGGAGGTTCGTTTAGTGCCCAGTTTCATGGGAAACATTCTCCTCCCCTCCACCCCAACTCTGGGTGCTTGGGACTGACCTCAACTAGAACATGGGCAAGAGGACCCAACTCCAGTAAAGTGAGTGTTTTCTTACTCAGAGCTGGGCAGCCAAGAGGGTGGGAACGAGCCAACTCAGCCTTCCTGCAGGAGACCAGAGACCAGAGCCCCCAGACCAGCCAGAGACACCCAGATCTTTCTGGAGCATTTACTTCAGGCTCATTGCCTATGAGCTGGAATTGCTGCAGGAACAGTCAAGGGCACAGACAGCCTTTAGTGGGAAGATGCACGGGTGGCAGAGCCCAGGCACTAGGAGTGTGGGTAATGTCTTCTGGGTGCCTTTGGAAGCAGAGCCAACTTGGTGGGTGGCTGCCTGGAGGCTGGGGCACAGTGGAGGGGGCTGGGGCAGCCCTGCAGGGGCCAGGATATCTCATCTGGACAGTTGGCCTTGGGAGAGGGGAGTTGAAGGCCAGGGATGGGGCTGCCGGGGAGGGAGAGCGGCTCCTGGGAGGAGCTGAGTGTGGGAGGCAGTGTTGCCCTCACCAACCTAGACGGCCCTTCTGGCTGACTCAGGTCCTGCCTGCAGGTCTGGATGCGCTGGGGCAAGTCCCGGCCTCCCCTCCCTCCCCGAGGGCCGTGCCAGCGCACTGGGTGGGGGCCGAGCTTCCTCCTTCCATTTGCACTGGGAGGTTGGCTACAACCCGTCAGGCAGAGGGGTCACTTGCCAGCCACTTTTTTAAGCCCTCAAGGAGGTCAGAGCCCTCTCTGGGAGCCCCAGATGGCCCAGCAGCGGCCTTACAAGTAGCTCCCCTAGGACAGATCTGGGGGTGGCCTGGAGCAGGCACCTACGTGGGATATCTCCTCTGAGCCTCAGGAAAGTCCTGCCACTTGGGTAACACAAATATCATCACATTTCCGATGAGGAAACTGAGGCCCACGACCTCATAGACAGGGAGTGGCCGAGTCTCCACTCAAACCTGGGCCTCTGGATGCTGATTCCGGAGCCCACGCTGGGCCCCCGGGCTGGAGGAGGGAGGACCCCACATACTCATATGCTCATAGGACCAGGGTGGCAGCGACAGCTGGCCTGGGCAGAGCAGGCCTCATCCCATCCCCTCCCTCAAGCTGGGGCCTGACCCCTGGGGCCTGGGCCAGCTTTGTCCGAAAGACTTTAGGTGGAAGGCCTCTGCATTAAGAAGGTTCTCAGCTCCTGGGAAAGGGGAGCTGTGAGGGATCGAGGCCAACTCCCCATGTCTCCCTCGGCCTTGACGTTTTCTGCAGGGTCTGTCTTATACTTCCAGGCAATTCTTCCGCACTTGAACATCCTCTGGGGTCAGGAATGAAGAGTCATTACAACCGCTTTGAGTTAGTCTCTGGCCACACTCTAGGTGCTGTGCTGAAGCCTCGCGCAGGTTTTCCCTCTTGTACCCCAGACCCACGAGCCCGCCCTCCTATCCATGGCCGAGGAGATGCCCCTGAGAGCAGCTGGAACTTTGTCTAGGGTGAGCGGCTGGCCATGCTGGGACTTGAACCCAGGCTGTCGGGCTCCAAAACCCAGGCTAGAATACTGGGATCTGAACTTCACTTCATGGCCTCTGCTCCGATGGGGGAATGAAGCCTGCCATCGGGATCCTTCCATATGCCCCAGCTCCAGCTCTCTCCTCCCCACCCTGTGGCCCCCGGTCTCTCCTTCTGCCCCCTCCCTCCCCACCCTAGAATCACCGCAAGAAAACTGGAGGAATCTGGAGCAGCAGGGTTGAGTCACCAGCCTCTGCTGTGCTGTCAGAGGGCTTGGTGCCTGCGAGGGCCGCCGCTGCCCCTGGATCTTCCCTCCCCAGCCACCAGGAAGGCCAGCTCTGCACGGGCACAGTCCCCAGTGCTGCTCCTGGCCAGCCGCCCACCAGCCCAGCGCACCAACACCAGGCAAAAATGTGTCCGCGACTGTCCCCACCAGGGGCTGCACATGGTCTGGCCAAGCTGCCTGGACCCCCATGTGTGGGGCTAGGCCTCACAGGACAGATCCTCCGGAACGGGGCCTGGCCCGTTGGTCCTGAGGCCCGAAGGAGGACGGTCCCCTGTAGAACAGGCTGCCCCAGGAACCTGCGTGGTGGGAAAAGGAGGCGGATGTGGAGTGGGGACAATGCACCTCCTTTTTATAGAGGGAAGGAGAGGCTCAGACACAAAGAGGTGTTGGTGACCATCGGAGGAACAGAACCCAGATGAACTCCCAGAACAGAACTCCCCAGTCAGGGCACAGCACGGCTTTTCTAGATGCTTCCCTGCCAAAATGGGGCCCGAGTGGTTCCCTCCTTTCTGCGGATGACTCTATGGCAGGGGCTGATCTGTCCCCTTTTCTTGGACTTGTCATTTTGCAGCTTCAGTTGTCAGCCGAGTATGACCCTCGTCCTCCCTCCATCCCTCCTCCCTCTCAGGGCGGACTGGGGCTGGCAGGGACATTTCAGAGCCAATGTGGGGAAGGCACCTGACCTTGGGGAGGAATGTGGGAAATGTCTGCAGCCTGGAGCAGCCCCCCCCACCTGGGGCCCAGGAATCCGACCCCCAAGGGAGGTGTGTGTGTGTGTGTGTGCGCGCGCGCACAGTTGGAAGAGAAGGGGGGTGCAGGGCCCAGGGGCGCTGAAGTGTTGGGTGGCCCCATGAGGTCAACCAGCTGAGACTCTACATGGTTACAGACTACAGACGGTAAGGATGAACCAATTCTGCCCTTGTGGGGCCGCCAGCATGCCACTCCCTCTCGGACCCGGGTAGAGAGCTGGGTCTCCTAGGGCCCTAGGACTCCCAGGGTCCCCTCAGAGCTGCAACTTGTGACTTCTCAGGCCCACAGAACCCCAGAATGTCAGAGCCCTTTGAAATCAGCACTTACCACATTCCCTGGTACAGATGTGGAAACTGAGGCCAGAGAGGGGATGGGAAATTGGCCACAGGTGTGCTAATTATGGCCAGGCCTCTGGGGTGGGTACCTTCCCCATACCCCTCCTGCACCCGGCTTCCTCCTCCCCATAAGATTCAGGTGACATCCTTGCCCCCTCCCCCATAAGGTCCTACAGGGTTCCTTCTGGGAATCCATGCCTTGTAAGCGTCCTGGACTACCAGGGTCAGGAGCTGCAGCTGCAGGGCGGAGACTGGGGGCCCAGCCTTCCTGTAGCTCCTGGTGAGCGGGTGATCCGTGCTCTGGTGGACAGTAGGATAAGGTCGTGGTAACTCCAGCAGATGCCCCTCTTTGGG
>RCUC01101318.1:0-28132 GCA_003697995.1 Taxidea taxus jeffersonii | reverse complement strand
TGGTGTTTTATACTTTTCAGAGTACAGAAGATACTTTTCAGTGGCTAAAATCAACAAAATAAGAAACAACAGGTATTGGCAAGGATGTAGAAAGGGGAACCCTCTTGCATTATGGGTGGGAATGCAAACTGGGTGAAGTCACTCTGGAAATCTGTATAGAGTTTCCTCAAAAAGGTAAAAATAGAAATAAACTATGATCCGGTAATTGCACTAGTAGGTATCTACCCAAAGAATACAAAAACACTAATTCACAAAGATACATGCTCCCTGATATTTAGAGTAGTATTACCTACAATACCCAAACTATGGAAACAACTCAAGTGTCCACTGACTGATGAGTGGATAAAGGTGTGAGATACACACACATGATGGAATATTACTAAGCCATAAAAAGAATGATATCTTGCCTTTGCAATGACATGGATGGATCTAGAGTATATTATGCTACATGAAATAAGTCATTCAGAGAAAGACATAATATGATTTCACTCATATGCAGAATTTAAGAAACAAAACAAATGAATGAAAAGGGGAAAAAAGGGAGAGAGGCAAACCAAGAAACAGATTCTTAACTATAGAGAAAAACTGGTGGTTACCAGAGGGGAAGGTTGGGGGTGTGAATTAAATAGGTGATGGGGATTAAGGAGTGCACTTGTTGTGATGAGTACCAGCTGTTGTATGGAAGTGTTGAATAACTATATTGTACATCTGTAACTAATATTACACTGTATGTAAACTAACTGGAATTTAAATAAAACTGAAAAGAAAAAAGCAACTACTTGTCTGGAATCCTATGGGATATTGTTAGTAGGTGCCTCATTCTTAAAAGTAAGGCAATAGTAACTTTACTAACCCTCCCTGAAGTGTCAGGTACTATTCTACATACTTTTCATGCATTGAATAATTTATTGCAAATATGCTAGAGATTGGCACTATTTTTTTTCCTTTGCAGATGAGAAAAAAAAGTACAGAATGTTTGAGCAACTTGTAAAAACTCATACAGCTAGAAAGAGAATTTAAACCCAGGTGATCTGATTTTAGAGGTCATCTGCTTAAGCCTTATACTAACCTATCTGCCCCCAAAGAAATTAGTCAGTTGGCTTTGCTTATAAGTCACAAATAATTTTTGGCATGCTTGTTCTTTACTTGCACAAGGGATAAGACCCCTGAGACAATCATCTGGCATTATAACTGAAGAAACAAGCAGTGTGTGACAGATCCTAATGAGGACCCCAGGCAAAGGCTATAGGAGTCATAAGAGTAGAGAACTGGGCATGAGCTGGGTGTTGGGAAGGGCTTCCCTTTGGAGGGAGGAATGTGAATGGATTGTTAAGAACAGATAGAAGTTAGAGCACAAGAAAGATAGATTTTACATTCTAGATGGCAGAAGAAACTTTCTTTGCCACATAGCTGGTCATATTGCCAGTTCCAGCCTTAAATAAGGGTTCTTCTTCTAACATGATTGCATTGGATTTCTTTGGGTCCTGACCATTAGACTGTCACCTTAAGGGAGAAAAGAAGACAGGGCTTCTCCTTAAGGATGGGTCAGGGATGAGAGGCCTCTGACACCTAAAATATCCAGTCCCTTTCTGGACTCCCCCACCAACCCCATAAAACTCCAGAGATCAGACGAGATCTGGCTTCCACTGGAGAAAGTAGTTGCAGAGTGAGAACCTCAAAAATAAATTAATTTCCACTAATTCTCTGTCCTCACTTTCACCTTCCAGGAACTGAAGACCTTCTTTACCCAGCCAGGAATTAGGAAAATGGAGAAAGACTCCATTGCCCTCAGACCCACCCTGTGATCTGGTTGATGCTAGGTGCACTTTGAGCTTCAGGAGGCAAGGACCATGCCCACCTTCTTCACTGATGTGTCCCCAGTAAATGACATGTGATCTGTGTTCAGTAAATATGTGCTAAAGAAATTAATGAATGAGGGGCGCCTGGGTGGCTCAGTGGTTTAAAGCCTCTGCCTTCAGCTCAGGTCATGATCCCAGGGTCCTGGGATCGAGCCTCACATTGGGCTCTCTGCTCAGCTGGGAGCCTTCTTCCCCCTCTCTCTCTGTTTGCCTCTCTGCCTGCTTGATATCTCTCTCTCTCTCTCTCTCTCAAATAAATAAATAAAATCTTAAAAAAAAGAAATTAATGAGTGAAGTAGTTGATGACTAAATGAACAAATAGGGATTTTTTTGCATCTATGTTCATCAGAGATATTAACTATAGTTTTCTTCTTTGTAGTGTCTTTGTCTGGTTTTAGTTTTAGGGTAATGCTGGCCTCGTAGAATTAATTTTGTAACTTTATTTCCTTTCATTTTTTTGGACTGGTTTGAGAAGAATAGACATTATCTCTTCTTTAAATATTTGGTAGAATCTTCCTGTGAAATCATCTGGTCCTAGACTTTTGTTTCTTGGGAGTTTTTTGATTACTGACTCAATTTCATTGGTAGCAATCTATTTCAGTCTCTCCATCCATAGATGAATAGATAAAGAAGAGGTGATACATATACACATATATATGATCAAATATTACTCAGCCATAAAAAAAGAATGTGTTATTGCCATTTGCAAAAACATGAATAGACCTAGCAGATACAATGTTAAGTGAAATAAGATGGAAAGAGAGGAACAAATACCATATGATTTCAGTTATTTGTGGAATTTTAAGAAACAAAATGAACAGGGGCACCTGGGTGGCTCAGTGGGTTAAGCCACTGCTTTCGGCTCAGGTCATGATCTCAGGGTCCTGGGATCGAGTCCCGCATCAGGCTCCTCTGCTCAGCAGGGAGCCTGCTTCCCTTCCTCTCTCTCTGCCTGCCTCTCTGCCTACTTGTGATCTCTCTCTGTCAAATAAATAAAAAAAAAAAAGAAAAAGAAAAAAAAAGAAACAAAATGAACAAAAAATAAAAGAGACAAACAAATAGAACAGACTTGTAGAACAAACTGGTGATTGTCAAAGGAAATGTGGGTGGGGGGATGGTTAAAATAGGTAAAAAGGATTGAGAGTACATTTATTGTGATGAGCACTGAATAATGACAAAACAAAAGAAAAGAAGAAAGAGAAAAGAAGAGAAGAGGAGAGGAAAAAACAGGACAGGACAGGAAAGGAAAGGAAAATGAAAAGGAAAGGAAAGGGGAAAGAAAAGAAAAGAAAAGAGAAGGAAAGAAAAGAAAAAGAAAACAAGACAAGTGAATTTGTTTGGGTGGTTTTGGAAACCAACAGGATTCTGGAACATTAGAATGGATATTAGATTGTCCATCCCTACTACCTAAAAAGGCAGGTGGTCTTAGGTGAGAGTCCTCTGTCCACAGACCTGGATTTCTCCTGGGTGATAGAAGTTATACTCCAGTCTAGAAGCACTGAAAAAGTGTGTTGGAACACTTAAAAGACCAACCAATGTAAAACTTACCATACTTCATTCTTTTTTTTTCTTTAAGCTTTTTTATTTAAACATATAATGTAACCCCACCACCCTCTCCCAACCTCTCTCCCCCACCACCCCCCTCAGTTTGTTTTATGACATTAAGAGTCTCTTTTGATTTGTCTCCCTCCCGATCCCATCTTGTTTCATTTTTTCTTTTCCCACCACCTTAACCTCCAACCCTGTTGCATCTCCACTTCCTCATATCAGGGAGATCATGTGATAGTTGTCTTTCTCCAGTTGACTTATTTCGCTAAGCATAATATGCTCTAGTTCCATCCATGTTGTCGCAAATGGTAAGATTTCATTTCTTTTGATGGCTGCATAGTATTCCATTGTATATATATATACCACATCTTCTACACTGTTGGTGGGAATGCAAGTTGGTGCAACCACTCTGGAAAACAGCATGGAGGTTCCTCAAAAAATTGAAAATAGAGCTACCCTATGACCCAGCAATTGCACTACTGGGTATTTACCCTAAAGATACAAACATAGTGATCCGAAGGGGCATGTGTACCCAAATGTTTATAGCAGCAATGTCCACAATAGCCAAGTTATGGAAAGAACCTAGATGTCCATCAACAGACCATACTTCATTCTGAAACCTTTTTCCAGGTACTCATAACTCAGGTTTAATCTATTTGGGGATAAACTGAACTCTGGAATGACCACAAACATACAGCTCTGGATGCTTCTGTTTAAAGCATTCTTATGTGGTACCGAAATCAACTCAATGTGATGTTATCTCTTCCAGTAGGTGGCTCAATCTGAGTGACCTAATAAACAGAAAGCTCATTATCCTTGTGATAAACTGCTCCCTTGCTGTATAATAACATTTATTATAAGAAAGGATTTCTCCAAAAGGAAACAAGCTGTGATCTCCTGGTGTGAAACATTAAAGCAAACTTTAGCCATCTCAAAATAACTCTTCAAAGTGAATTAAGATTCTGGATGAAAAAGCTGGTTTGCCCCAACTACCTGTAAATGATAATTTTTTGATAAGTTGGGCTTGAATATGGTCTGGATATTAGATTTACTGAAAACTTACTGCAGTGGAAAAAAAAGAGGGGGGCAAATAATTTACTGGAAAATAAAGGTTTCCAAAACATAATGTATGGTGTATATAAATATCTTGTTTTTACAAATATAAATACAGTTAATATAATAATAAATTATAATAATAAAGCATACCTGATAATAAATGTTATATGTATATCAATTCATATATATTAATACATATGTAATATACATATATACGTATGACTCTGGAAGCCTACCAGCATCCCAGTGAAATGGACAGTCACAGAGTCACAGATCATTTCCTCCTTAGATTTTAAGGCCAGGATAGGTGGTCAATAGCAAATATGAGAAAAACCTCTCTTAGAAAAGTATTTAGTTTTTAAAAAGTCCTGGTTGGAATTGTAATTTTGTATTTTCCTGCATATAGGCACTGGCCTAGAAGCTATAGACTCAGAGACACCTAAAGCTTTGAGGGGCCACAAGCTAATGGGGAAGAAGACCTTGTACTTGACAGACGCATAAAACCAGTGAGAATTTAGAGGACCAGAATCGGATTTGGCTGGATATTCTATTTGGTTACTAAGTGTTGAACTGAATGGACTGAACAAAGGCTCGCAGATGCCTTTCCCATGTCATCATGGCTTCCATGTCATGACCATGGCAGCAGACTCTGTGCTGAGTGGTTTGCCTATGTGACCTTATTTAATTTTTACAAACAAGCTTGCAAAGTAGCTTCATAATCCCTGTCTAAAGTTGAGAATCAGGTGGCTCAGAGAAGTAGAGCAACCTGCTTCTGGTTACACAGAGAGAAACATTTCCCAGTCGCTTCATTTCTCACTGGCCAGTTGTCTCCAGGTCCTTTATCCTCATCCATCCTGCCTCCCTCCCTGGAGGCCAGCAAGATTGCCCAGTGATTCTGTCTTGGGAAGGACAATGAGGGCCCCAATTCTGTCCCACCCGTGATAACTCTGGGCACTACTACTCTAGTGTGACTTAGAAAAGATGAGCCTAGCTGGGGTATGGGTCAGTCCGATAGTCTTACTATCCTTGGCTTCACATTTGGTATTGTTTCCTCAGAAGAGGATCAGGAAAACAGACTCAGAGCCATAGAACTGAAATGAAGGCAGGATGTCTCATGTTCATTGCACCTGCTTCTTGATCAAGGTGCCTGGCACCAAGGTCATTCTTACTCCATATAGAAACATGGAAGGCAGATGATAAGGTAGCTTGTGGCTGGCCCAGGAGGGTGGTCTCTCCTAGAACAACTTACCAAAAAATAACAGACTGGGCTCTCCATCCCACTTCCACCTCGGCCACACCTGAGGCCTGGGAAGAGGATGAGAGGCAACATCTCTGACTTCAGGGACCTTGCTTGCTAAAGAGATGGAGATAGTACTGGAGTAATGAACAGTAAGTCTTGGCAAGTCAGTGTGGACTCCAGTCTTCTTTGTTGGGCAGTAAACACTGTCTACAATCTGACTTCAAGCCACTTTTTCGACCCATCCACTCATTTCTCACCACCACACACAAAGTATGGCACCTGCCTGAGCTGTTTGCCATCCCCTAAGCAAACCAGGCCTTTGCTTGCGCATTCTCTGAGGGCTCGTGCAATTCACCATAGTCCCAGCCCACCCTTACCACCTCTCCTTTGTACACCACCACTCACCCTCCAGGACCATCTTCAAGTCTGCCTCTTACAAAGGGGCGCCAGAGCTCCACGGAGAGCCTAAACAGGCAGCCCTGCCTCCCAGACCCTCCTGAGACAGGAGGGAGACATAATCCAAGACTATAGACCCATTACCCCATGTTGCTTCATGGACTCATGGAGTGTGCAGGCTGGGCTATTCAGGAGCCCCCAGCAAGAGCTGGTTCCCTGAACCATGAGGAAATGGGCAAGCAGGAAAGGTGTCTAAGTCAGGGGCAATGGTGGGAAGATGGGCTGGAGGTGCTGGACATTGAGATCAGCATGGGGCTCTGTCCCCTACCCTTAAAGCTGCTGGCCACCCAGAAGAAGTGAGAACAGAGGGCAGAAGGCAATATGCCCTGACAGTGGGGCAGACTCTGGGGACGAACTCCGTTTCTGTTGCTAATTAGTGGTCTTCCTTGTTGGCACTGGGAAAACATTTTGTTCAGGTATACTCAAGTTTCTGTTAAAAGCCATGTGGAATGCCTTAAATGTTCTTTAAGTCACCAAGTAGAAGGACACTAGGCAGAGACAGATTTGGAGTAGAGCAGCCCCAGCTTTCTCCCTGAGGCTGTCTTGAAGCAGCAGATGAGACAGCAAGTAGTCCTCAAAGGATAGGACCCAGAAGGGTCCAGAGGCCTGCCTGCCAGGATTCTACGTTAACCCTTTGTTCTGCTGCTCATAAGTCATTGTGCTCAGTTTCCCTCAATCTTGGAATGGAATGTGGAATTGAGTTAGATCTATTGTAAATCCTGAAACATCCTTCTAAACTGTAACGAGGACTCTGAAGAGTAATGAATGAATTTTTTTGGTATCAACCTCCAAATGGTCGATTTTCTCATTAAAAGCAGAGAATGGATAATTTTAAAGAGATTATTTCCCCCAAAGACAGTAATCTTCAATTTAATATTACAATATCATTTCTTGAAGTCAGTGGTTAGAACAGCTGCTCAGAGAAATTATTCATTTCCTGCAGTGAGCCGTGATCAGGAACTCACTGGCCAGAATGTCATTATTTCTTAAGATGTGTATTATGCACAGAAATATTGCCTAGAAACTCAAATGCATTGCAAGTGATAGTGCTTAACTGTGGGCCACGTTGAAGAGGAGTGATTTAGTGGAGTTAGATTTTATTGTGTTGCAGAAACACATGGAGATTGATCAGACGTCAGGCTGAGGCATGCAGGGTAACATGCACATAGCGGTTGAGGTTAAGTATTAGCTTGGTTACTTCCCCGGCTGACCCTATTAAATATGGAAAGTAATAGAGGCTAGCTTTGGGGTCATTGGGTGTCTGCATCCTACTCATCTACTTCAAGGGAGGCCTCCTGTGTTTTCTTTCAATGAGGCAGGCTCTCTCAGCCTGGACATTTGGTATTTTGAGCCAGATAATTCTTTGTTGTAGAGACTGTCCTATGTATGGTCAGATGGTTAGTGGCATCTCTGAGCTCCACCCACCAGATGACAGAACATGCTCCAGTTGTGACAATTAAAAACGTCTTCCCACCTCCCTTGCCAAATATTCTCTGGAGGTTGGAGGCTGGAGCAAAATGACCCCCAGTCAAGAACCACTGCAGGAAAGGAGATCTGTATCTGTTTAACTGGAGGTCCTTCCAGAAGACAGGATTGGGCCCAACAGCCTCCCACCTATTTCCTAGCGCCAGCATCCCAAAGTTCATCTATAATAAATGTATTTCATTGTTTATTCAGTTTAGTTACAAGCTGATTTCCAAATGAAAAATTGCTTCACGCTTTTCCTTTTTGTAATTTACCATGAGTAATGGGCAATTTTTAAACTTCCTCATAACTTATGAGAACAACAGAATGTACACAATTTTATTCTTACAGGGTGACTAGTTGGCTCTAACAGGATAATGTTTAACAATTTGCTGAAAAGTGTGCTATTAAGCAGTGAAATAAATACCAGTGCAAATTACTTTTGATGTCACTATAAAATAATCATCTTAGCCATTTTCTTGGATGTCCTCACCCTCATGTTCAATTTTTCCATCTCCTCCAGCTCCACATAGGCCCCACTAAGCCTAAAATATTATGTTCAGATGAAAAACATTCTCTCAATAGAGATGCTAGGTCTATCCTCACCACGATCCTAACCATTACTCTATATTGCCTCCCATTCAGCTCCAAATGAGTCAGCTGCCTATGAGCTTCACATTGAGACAGACCTGGTTTCTTTCTTTTTTTTTTTAATTTTTTAAGATTTTTTTTAAATTTATTTATTAGTTAGAGAGAGAGAGAGAGAGAGCACAGGCAGACAGAGAGGCAGGCAGAGGCAGAGGGAGAAGCAGGCTCCCTGCTGAGCAAGGAGCCCGATGTGGGACTCGATCCCAGGACACTGGGATCATGACCTGAGCTGAAGGCAGCCGCTTAACCAACTGAGCCACCCAGGCATCCCCAGACCTGGTTTCTAAGGACAATTCTGTCATTCACAGGTTGTGTGGCTTTTTGATAAGACACTTAACCTTCCTGGGTCCAGTTACCCTCTACATAAAGTGAACTGGCAATATCTACTTCCTGGATTTGTGAGAAATTAATGAAATATTGAGTAAGAAGGCCCTAAACATGTGCCTTCTAAACATGTATGTACACACACACACACACACACACACACACACATACACACACACACTGTGTTTGTTTCATTCAAAGAGTGGTCACACTTGTATAGTCTGGACCATATCTGTGGGTCATTTCCTTCAGTGTGATGATGCCCAGCCATGATTCCCAGGCCCATTTTCTTAGCTTCTCAGTTCACTTAGATCTGTACCTGGGTTCTTTCACTCCAAGGTTCCATTTGGAAAAACAACATCTCCAAAATGGGTTCAGCTTGGGACCACTCAGGATAGCTGGAAGGAGTCCAATTAAACAGAGCAATCTTTCTCTAGGACTTGCCCACTCTGTGGCCAGCTTGAGTGGTGATTCCAAAACTAGTGTCTATGTGATGGATGATGGTGCTTAGTAGGCTAACACCCAAGGCCTTCCCTGGGTGAGAATGGCTAAAATATTACTCACTGTGAGCCCCCATGACCACCTGGCCTACCATCCATCTAGATTCTAAAAGAACACTGGAAAGATTCTTTAACTTGGGATACAGTGAAGATGACAAGAACATTGTGAAGAACTGAATGCTTGCCATAAGTGGGATGGGACAAGACTCATGAACAGGGACAACGCGTGCATCACTTTTGGAGTAAAACATCGGAAATTCTAGTATGAGCTTTAAGATACTGCTTATTGCAATCTTGTGGGAAACCCTTGTCAGAGAGTTGGAGGAACTGGAACTTATCTCCTTGGGTCCCTCTTGCTTATCCTAGGTTTTCCGTTCTCTGTGATGTCATTTTATCATTTCTTTGCTACTGCTTGCAGAAAATCTTAATTTTTTATTCATTCCTCCCCACCCCAAGAACTGTCTTTCTTCATTAATTTCCATAGGTCTACACTGCCCTCTTTTTTGGGTTAACCTCAGCATGGCCTTCTTTTATTTACTTGGTTCCGTAACTTCCTCTCAAATCTGACCGTTTTGCTCCATAACTGGGTTCCCTTTCTCATTCTTTCTCTTCCTCTCCTCCCTTGTATTCTTCACATTTTCTGTCCCTTTTAAATTTGGTAAATGATTTTAAGATACAGAAAATAATAGAAGAGTCACTGATATACTCAAGACTCAGAATTAACCAAGGCGAATATTATATCATATTTCCTTTGGAATTTTCAATTTTTTAATTTTTTTTGTTTTTTAAAAATTTTTAATAAAAGAAAAAAATACTAGGAAGTAATATGAAAACTTAAATTTATATCCTTCTAGCAAACCCTAGAACTAATATCTCATTCTCCTAAGTAAAACAGGAACCTTAGAAAGTTGGTCACTTAGAAACTTAGAAAAGTTCAGTTTCTCTCTCAATATCCTTCTCTTGGCCTCTGTGTGTTCACTTCCTCGTAATTACACCACATTCTGATGTTAACTTCCCCAAATATTACTAATATTTGTGGCTGATAAAATCTTAACATGTCGCCATATTTTTACCATCAACTCTTCTCATATTACTTCTTGTTCAGTCCCATTCTTTCCTTCTGGGTTTATTTTTCTTCTTGCTTTAAGCACATGACTTAATATTTCTTCAGAGAGAATTGGTGAGCAGTGATCTTGTTCTTACTTCCAGGGTTCCTTTTTAACCATTTAGTTCTTTGACACTTTCATCTGGGTGAGGTCAGCACATGTCTCTGACCTCTAGCATGTTCATTTTCTACAACTGCTCTTGCATGAGCCCCAAAGTTGGAATACTACTCATTGAAGGCAAGTGATGATTAACTATTCCCAAAGTTGTTTCTCCCAGTATTGTCTTAAGGATTTATGACTTGGTTGGAATTAGATCTTCTTTGATTTGAATAACATTTTATGCAACACATTTAAAAAGGAATACAATCACATTACATTACAGAAAGAGTCCTACTAAGTGCATCTTGTAGGATCTTACAGGATCTCAGCAGGATTCCCAGATCTCTCCTGTGTTCCTGCCCCCCACAGGGCTGGAACAGGACATTCCACTTCCCTGGCAGTCTCCACTGCCCTCCACACTCTCCGGTTATTGCTTGCTTGTAGACTACTCCCTGTCCCCAGGGAGGCTGATCATTTGAGTTAGTTTGTCTCTTTCTTCTGCTGTCCTTGGAAAGCCTCTTCCCTCTGCTAGCAGTTTCAGGGATCAATTGTTCTTTGGCAAAGAAAGAGGCTCGATGACAATGAAGAGTTTCCATTTCTTCCTCCTGCAGCTGCTGACCCAAGAGAGGAAAGCCAAACCGTGCACCTCATCACAGGAGAGGAAGCAGAGTGAGCCCTGGAAGTTAAACAGATTAACTCCCCCAATCACCTGAGTAAAAGAGACCAGGACGCCTTCTTCCACTAGGACTGCCTGAAGAAAACAGATGACCTCTCTTCTTGTGTGTACGGATATTAGGCTACACAATTGTCTACTTCTATGCAAGTATGGGGAAGTGAACCCATTTACTGATAAGACAGTAATATAAGCTCTTTCTCAATTTGCTAATTTTTCCCTATTTACCAATGTATTTCACAGTTCTTTCAAAGCTTTGAACCAGACATTGAAGCACTCTGCAACATCTCTTCTTTTTCAGGTATTTTGTTGACCGTTCTTTCCTTCAAAGAATAACTTGTGCCAGATGAGGTGAATTAAAACCAAATTTGCTGTACGTGGGCTGTGACAAAGACTGCAATTGGAATGCATTTGAAAGGAGAGATGGTCATATTGTCTCTTTCTTGGCCCCCAAGGATTTCACCTGCCTCCTCTTCTAACTGTATCTTCTTTGGAACGTGATGGAGGAAGGGTACAGGAGAGTATGTGACCCGGTGTACTTCCAACTAAGTGGTGAGGTGTAAGTGATTAGATGGGCCTGCAGCGGCTCTCTGAGGCTCTTTCTTCCCTTGGGGCAAAGGTGCTTAAGACTAAACCTGAAACTGAAAAGGAGAGGAAATCCTAACATAAATATCACTTCTCAATTATAGTTTATTTTCCTCTTCCTACTTCTCTCTCATAAACACGTGCATATTCGGTTAAAGCAGCCTTACATTCCAGAAGTGAAGACATTCTTAAGACAGGAAAGTTTGAAAATTCAACATTTGGTTACCTTTGCCCTGATTGCTGTGCAAGTCCTGGTGAGTCATTGTTCTTTAAAAAATGGGGGTGAGCATCTCAATGATTAATGAAGTTTTTCTAGACTGGCAGAGGGCCTTACCCAGATGCTAATAAAATGTTCCACCTACGCCTTGGTTTTAGAATAAATAGTAGAAAAGGACAAAAAAATGCAATTGCATGCAGATTTTTTAAAGCTCACTGCTTTTGGACACATTAAGGATTTGTGTAATCATGGTGATTACCGCTTTTCACTTGACTGTTTTTTAGATACTAAATCAAATTTTTCCTTTTGAACTTGGATTTTACCTCTCTGACATTTGTAAATGAGTTGCAAAGTAAGATTCTTACTTTTCAGAGTGCTAGACCTTATATTTTTAAGGACTGGTTTGTCCTTAAAACAAACCATGTCTTCTTGTGTGTACGGATAGTAGGCAAATAAACCATAATTTAGCATGAGAGACAGTGCCAGTCTCTCATGCTAAATTACAAACTACCACCACTCCTGGAAATATCCTGGATTGGCAACGGATGTCTTCCTTTATGGGTCCCATGACGAAGATTACCTAGATGGCAAAAGCAACTCTGTTTCCTAATTTATTGCAAGGGAAACCTCACACTATATGACCCTCAGAGACAAAGAGAACAATTACATTCATAGCTTTGGGACAATGATGAGAACCCTAGAATCTGTGCTAACTTTCCAGCTGATGATCAGATGTATGAAAAGATGGCAAAGATGCAAAGTCTCTTTCACCTTTAATAGAAATTTGCTTATTGTGGTGGATTCACTAGCTGTGTGCCAACATTTATTCTCCCCATTTTTCCTGAGCACAGAGCTAGACTACATTTCCCAGATTCCCTTGTTTTAGCTGTGACCATGTGATTAAGCTCTAGCCAATGAAATAATGAGTGCCCCTTTCAGGCATGGCCCATTAAATTTCTCACTTTTGCTCTTTCATGCATTTCTACTTTTAAGGCTAAATGGAGTCAGGAATTTTTCTCCCTTCAATTTTGTAAGCACCATGTTCACAGTTGGAGAGCTGCTGTCATTCTGAAGTTTCTTGACCAGCCACATGGAGCAGAGCTCCCTCACCAGCCACAGACCTGGAGCCATCCAAGGATGTTAAATGATTTAGAAATAACGTGCTTTTTTTTTTTTTTTTTTTTTTAGCTTTTAATGTCTTGTATTTATTTTTTTCTTTTCTTTTTTTAGCTTTATTTAAACATATAATGTAACCCCACCACCCTCTCCCAACCCCTCTTCCCCCCACCCCCCTCAGTTTGTTTTATGACATTAAGAGTCTTTTTTGGTTTGTCTCCCTCCCGATCCCATCTTGTTTCATTTTTACTTTTCCTACCACCTTAACTCCCACCCCCGTTGCATCTCCACTTCCTCATATCAGGGAGATCATGTGATAGTTGTCTTTCTCCAGTTGACTTATTTTGCTAAGCATAATACGCTCTAGTTCCATCCATGTTGTCACAAATGGTAAGATTTCATTTCTTTTGATGGCTGCATAGTATTCCATTGTATATATATATATACCACATCTTCTTTATCCATGTTATGGAAAGAACCTAGATGTCCATCAACAGATGAATGGAAATAACGTGCTTTTATGTTGAATGATACATACATAGATTTTTTTCCCTCAGCCTAATCTACACAACAAATTCATGCTTTATTGCTCCCTTCAGGTGGACTTGGATTTTGTAATGAATTTTCTGAAAGTTTGCAAGACACAATAAAAGGGGCTGTTCAGTAGTGGGACTCTGATGATTGATAAAAGGGAGGTTCTGGGCTTAAAGTTTTGCGCTCAGCAGTAACCTCTTCAACATTGGCCACAGCAACTTCTTTCAAGACATGTCTCCAAAGGCAAGGGAAACAAAAGTGAAAATAAATTTTTGGGACTTCATCAAGATAAAAAGCTTCTGCACAGCAAAGGAAATAGTCAACAAAACAAAGAAGCAACTCATAGAATGGGAGAAGATATTAGCAAATGATATGCAAGATCTATAAAGAACTTCTCAAACTCAACACCCAAACACAGATAATCATGTCAAAAAATGGGCAGAAGGCTTGAACAGACACTTCTCCAATGAAGGTGTACAAATGGCTAGCAGACACATAAGAAAATGTTCATCGTCTTTAGCCATCAGGGAAATTCAAATCAAAGCCACGTTGAGATACCACCTTATACCAGTTAGAATGGCAAAGATTTACAAGGCAGGAAACAACAAATGTTGGAGAGGATGTGGAGAAAGAGGAACCCTCTTACACTGTTGGTGGGAATGCAAGTTGGTGCAGTCACTTTGGAAAACAGTGTGGAAATTACTCAAACACTTAAAAATAGAGCCACCCTATGACCCGACAACCACACTACTGGGTATTTACCCCAAAGATACAGATGCAGTGAAAAGAAGGACCAGATATACCCTAATGTTCAAAGCAGCAGTTCTGTGGAAAGAGCCAAACTGTGGAAAGAGCTGAGATGCCCTTCAAAAGATGAATAGATAAAGAAGACGTGGTCCATATATACAATGGAATATGACTCAACCATCAGAAAGGATGAATACCCAACTTTTGCATCAACATGGCTAGTACTGGAGGAGGTAAGAAACTAGCTCCTGGAAACCTTCTCCAGACCCCTGGAAGAAGACTACTCTCCCATTCTCAGTGATGTCCTACTTGAGTTTGGAAATACAGAGCCAAGGTCAGTCTGGTGTTTTTCACTTTAGAAATTCTCATCTGTCAAGAGCTGCTAAGGCACCACTCACAGTCAAATGTACCCTAAGGCTATCAACATTTAAAAACCAGCCATTGTTTACCAAGTTCTGTCAACCAGAATTGGGTATTTCTTGCATTTGTTTGTTTGAGGAAAAAGTTCTTTTGCTCTCTCTAACTACCCACCCTGCAAAAAGGGAGAAAGTGTTTAAACAAACAAATTTCACAAAATAGCCCTCTTCCTCCATTTGAGGGAGGAAAGGATGTCTATACAATGATACATAAAACTGACTTGGTCAATAGAATGAAGAAGCTACAAACATAGACAAACACAGTTTTAACCTAACACATATGATTTCAAACGCCCATTGCAAATTGTCCGTGAGGACTTTAATCTGTTCTGATGCTGCATTGTAAACTATAAAACAATTTTTAAGATGGTTTGCCTCCTTTAATTCTTATCACAATTTGCTGAGGTGGATAAAATTATCTACATCTTACAAGTGATAACTAAGCTCTTCAGAAGAGTTTTGAAACTGTCCAAGTTTACACAACCAGACGGTAGATGGGATAAGGTGACATTTAGGTTACCCTGACTCCAAGCTTCATGCATTTTCTACCGATCCAGTGGGCTTTAGCTACAATCTCCCTTTCTCCTAGATTTAAATAGCCAGGGCCATCTAGAGAGGTGGTGTGGGGCTGAGAATAGATGCACAGATGCAGATGGGGGAGATGTAAAACTCAGACTAAGATGTGGGGGAGCTGTTACAAGGGGCTAGTTTCCAAAAGGCTCCTCTTCCCACCCTTCCAGGACTTTTGCAGGCTCCAGAAAATGCCATGAAGGGATTTGGTTTTATGACTCTTTGGAAGGTAGAACTCACCCTTTCATGGATGCTCCCAAACATTCCAGCTCTCTCAGTATAGCAACTTAAAATGAAAAGAAAAACATTAAAACCCCAACAGATTATTTTAATTTGGTGTTTTTCAACCTCAGGACTATTGATAGGTGGGAATAGGTCATTCTTGGTTGTGGGGGCTGTCCTGTGTCATGAAGGATAATTACCATCTCTGGCTTCTGCCCACGAGATTCCAGTAGCACCCCCAGTTGGGACAACTAAAAGTGTCTCCAGACATTATCAAGTTCCCATTGGGTTAAGAATCACTCCCTGTTGGGGCGCCTGGGTGGCTCAGTGGGTTAAGGCCGCTGCCTTCGGCTCGGGTCATGATCTCAGGGTCGTCGGATCGAGCCCCGCATCGGGCTCTCCGCTCTGCGGACAGCCTGATTCCTCCTCTCTCTCTCTGCCTCTCTGCCTACTTGTGATCTCTGTCTATCAAATAAATAAATAAAATCTTAAAAAAAAAAAAGAATCATTCCCTGTTGAAAACCACTGAGAGGATACTTTTTTTTTTCCTTTCTCTTAATGATCTGGAAGACATTAAAAGTATCACATGCTTTAGCCATTGTTCAGGAGACAGATTTTGGATTCTTTATAGCTTTCATGTGATCCCTCTGTTAGGATAATTGATCAATAGTTAAATTCTTTCTTTGTTAGAGAATGCTAAGGTTGTTTTTATTTGCAGAGCTTGAGGAAAAGATGCTATGACCAAGGATCATGTTGTAGTCATATAGGACTGTGAGTCCTGAGACCACCCTTTCAACTGTGTGGTCTTGAAGTTAAGCTCTCTGGATATGCATCACTTTATCCAATCCTTTGAAGACGTGTTGCCAGAATTAGCAGATAAAAACACAGGCTATTCAGTTAAATCAGCATTTAAAATCACTTTAAATAAACTTAAGGTAAATTCTAAATCTTTCCATTTAGAAATTACAACAATTGTTTGAGTTTAAGTGTGTCCCATGCAATAGGCAGTGATCTTAGTCATATAGTGTAAGTGTTCAAAGTTAACTATTATTACTGTGAACTTAGTACTAGAGAGAAGCAGTAGAGGAAAACACTTGTAGCCCCTGTCTTTAAGGCAAATGGATGTGTTGTTTTTTTTTTTAAGATTTTATTTACTTATTTGACAGACAAAGATCACAGGCAGGCAGAGAGGGGTTGGGGGAACCAGGCTCACCGCTGAGCAGAGAGCCCAATGCGGGGCTCGATCCCAAGACCCTGGGATCATCACCTGAGCCGAAGGCAGAGGCTTTAACCCACTGAGCCACCCAGGTGCCCCATAAAGCAAATGGATGTTTAACCTGAGCCAGACAAAAGACCTAGTTGGGATCTTCCCAAAGAACCAGCTACAAACACTTCCCATCTTTCACATCTTCTTCTTTGTTGATCTTTCCTTCATTAGTCACCAGGTCTGCTAGTCCCATGACCTTGCATTTCCTTTACTGTGTTCCTTTGTTATTTCTCACACCTGTGAGGTTACATGGATACATAATCAGGAAACAACCTTCTAAATATTTTGAGACAGGAAAAGAGCCAAAGGGGGTCAGAAGGGAGTAGGGAGTCGGAAAGAGTTGCCTTCAAATCCCATCTTCACCTCCTCACAGGGTGAGTTTACAGGAGTATCATAACCTCTCTGACCTCAGTCCCCTCATCTTCAGGATAGTAGTACCTGTTCACCTGAGCTGCTGTGAAGGTACAATGGTCATGCATTTCAAAAGAACTTTGTGAATAATGCTTGTGAGTAGGTTTCCTTTCTTTTCATGCCTTTCTCAAGCCTGGATTAAATAATTATGATTTTTTAAAACTCATTTGAAAAGAAATAGTGAGTTACAATGAAGAGATGGAATAAATGGAAAATTATAACTCATTAATCAAAAAATAATTAAGGAGGATTGACAGCTTGTTGATCAATTTTCAGATAAAAAGACAAGGGCTCTGGAGTTTGTCAGATCTGGTTAAATTGTTGTCACATCCTTCTACTAACAGGTTAGCCCTGGACAAGGTACTAAGATTTTCTAAGCTCATTTCATTTCTTGATAACGTACACAAAGTATTTACTTCTCAGGATCACTGTGAGAATCAAATAGATATACAGATGATGTGTTTTGTAAAGAAGATTCTTACATAATCACTTAAAGATGATTTTTTATAAACCTTAAATTGATATAAAAGTGTTACCCAGAAATATTATATTTTTGTCAAAATAAAAAAAATGTATCTCTTACATCAGGAACTCAAATCCAGCAGTTGAGTTATGGTTCGAATGTGAGCTGTAGAAGAGACCTAGTTGCGTGGGTCATGTTTTTTCTCTCCTTGGTTTTATTAACAGACACCTAATTTTATTCAGTGCAGCAGTCACACAGCTAAAGGATTACCTTTGTCAGGGACGCCTAGGTGGCTCAGTGGGTTAAAGTCTCTGCCTTCGGCTCTGGTCATGATCTCAGGGTCCTGGGATTGAGCCCCACATCGGGCTCTCTGCTCAGCAGGGAGCCTGCTTCCCTCTCTCTCTGCCTGCCTCTCTGCCTACTTGTGATCTCTCTCTCTGTGTCAAATAAATAAATAAAATCTTAAAAAAAAATGAAAGATTACCTTTGTCAGCCTATTTTGCAGTTTTAATGGGCCAACGAGGTATAAATCCAGGTAAGTCGAGGCATTGAAGGGGTGGGCAGATCTTCCCAGAAGATTGTGGGGCTGACCTAGTAAGATCTGTGGGAATCTATGTTTTTCCCTTTCTTTCCTGTAGTTTGGAATGTGAATGGGGTGGTTAGAACTGCAGATGACATCTTACAACCTTGATGTAAACTTGAGGATGAACTCTGTATGCTAAGAAAAGTGGAAAATAAGAATAAAATTAGACCAAGTCTCTGATGACCTCAGAGCTCTCATTAGTGACCCCCCAACTATTTACTTTGTTGTGTAATAGATAAAAACACTAAAATGTGTGCCTTGCTAAAGCTTCTGAATGCTTTGTTGTTGTTGTTATATGCAATCAAATTTATTCTTAGTGTACTAGGGAAAATGAGGTATTGTTACGTGCGTTTTTTTTTTTTTTTTAATTTCAAGCAAGATTACCCAAAGGAATTGAAAATTTATACTGACACAAAAACCTACACTATGCTTATGCAGCTTTATTCATAATTGCCAAACCCTGGAAGCAACCAAGGTGTCCTCTAGTAGCTGAATGGTTAAAGAAACTTTGGTCCAACCAAACAATGGAATACTATTCAGCACTAAAAAGATTTGAGCTATGACACCATGAAAAGATGTGGAGGTCCCTTAAATGCATATTGCTAAGTGAGAGAAGCCAATCTGAAAAGGCCGTATACTGTAGGATTCCAACAGCGTGACATTGTGGAAAAAGCAAAACTCTGGAGACACTCAAAAGATCAGTGGTTGCCAGGGACTGTGGGGAAAGGGATGAATAGGCAAAACTCAAAGGACTTTTAGGGCACTAACATTACTACACATGATGTGATCATGATGGATACATGTCATTATACATCTGTCCAAACCCACAGAATGGACGCCAACAGTGGACACTACTGCAAACTATGGGCTTTGGGTGATTATGATGTATCTATGTAGGTTCATCAATTATAAGAATGATATCACTTTGGTGAGGATGTGGATGATAGGGGAGGTTACGCATGTGCAGCGTGGAGGATATATGGGAAGTCTCTGTACCTTCTTTTCAGTTTTGCTGTGAATCTAAAACAGCTCTAAAGAATAAAATCTTAATTGAAAAATATTTCAAGCAAGGGCCCTAGAAAGAAATACTTTAGTTCTTCAGTGCAGGTGCTGCAAACCTAAGCTTATGCCTGATTCCATATGGGTCATTCATGGTTTCCCTTCATTCATCTGTGTTTCTCATCTCTGAGCAACAACTCTTCTCCTACATGCAAAGTGTCAAGGCCATAGCTGAATCTGTTGCTTGTATTCTAACTAATGCACGGTCAGGATAAAAAGTCCTCTGCTCTGGCTATGCATGACATGTCATTTGGAATCCACAATAATGAATGTGTAACAATGTTTCATGTTAGCAGGTGGCATTGTGGGCTCTCTGGTGAATTGTGGTTCCCTGTGCTTTCTGGGAACAACTGTCCAGGTGCTTAAAGAACTCTCCTTCTTCATCTCTGGGTGGTTTACCCAAAGTTGATCATCCTGAATGTGTGTCTAATACATTTCTTGTACTGTATGTGGGTAGAATATTATTTTTTATGTACAAATTTTGTTTTTTTTAATTTGTTCCAGTTTAGTTTCTTTTTTTTTTCTTTCTCCAAATTTTTACTTAAATTCCAGTTAGTTAACATATAGTGTAATACTAGTTTCTGGTGTAGACTTTAAGGATTCATCACTTATATATGACACCCAGTGCTCATCACAAGTTCCCTCCTTAATCCCCATCACCCATTTAGCCCATCCCCCAAACCCCTCCAGTAACCTTGAGTTTGTTCTCACATATTCAAATTTTGAATTTTCCTCACAGTTCTATCGATTTTTTTTTTCTTTACCATAGTTACATTTACAATCTTGGATGTGTCTTTTTTTTAAATTCTAGCTTATTGACAAGCGTTTCTTAATTGAAAATATTCCTTCAGTGTTTTTGCATAGTCATAATAGTATTCAGTGGTCAACCTTAAGAAAAACATCTCAAAAATTTTAGGAACTAGCCAAAGTAGACTGAATTACCTAGAGGATATCTAATTGTCTTCTTTTTATAAAGTGTTTAATTTTGTTTTATTTCTCTATTTGAGAGGTAAAAGACTGAGATAGTGAGAAAGAGCACAAGTCTGATGTGGGACTCGATTACAGGACTCCAAGATCGTGACCTGAGCCGAAGGCAGACACTTAACCAACTGAGTCACCCCAGGGCCCCTCTAGTCGTCTTTTTTGTTTTTCTATCTATTCCAAGAACTAACTATCCCATGATTAGATAAAGCAGAGAATCATGGATTAACCATGGTTGAAACCCTTTCATCATATTTTTGTAATGAAACAGTAACATCTGCTGATTGAACATCTCACTCAAGACATGGGCTAAGTTTGAGGTGAAACCATCTGGAGAGGAAGTGTAACCCCTGGGTCACATGAGTCCTTTATGTGATTTTCAATCTATAAGAAGTGTTTATTTCCTTTCCATATAACACTTTGGAGAAGTTGTAGGAGCAAGGAATTCCGAATCTGAAACAAAGATAATATTTTTCTCTTCTATTTTTATAAAACTTAGCAATTAGTAGGGTGCCATGTGTGTATCAACCTTACAATAACTCCAAAGAATAGAGACAGCGCTAGTGTTTTCACTCTACAGAGGAGAAATTAATCCTTCAAGAGAATGAGTGACTTCTTGAGGTTACAGAACCACCTGCTTAGGGTGCTGGATTTGGACCCAGTTTTGTTCTCTGATCCAGTTCTCCTTCTGCACAGCACTAAGCTCATTATTTCTGTAATCAGAGATCAAGGAATATAAGCTCACTCCTGCTATTGGAACCAAAGCTTCATTATTATACCCAGGGTGGATATCTGTGAACAGTGGTTCACAATAACAATTTCTGCCATGTAAAGCTTCCAGAATTACTATTTTCTGTAAGAATAAATGAAATTGTCCCTCTGACTTCTGGAAATCACATCAACCTCAAGTTCTGGTTCTCTCTTTCTGTTTGTTTTTTTCTCCATGAATGTATGTATGTACACATGACATCATTTGTATATTTTTAGTTTTTTCACTTAGCCAAGTACTTTTTATCTTTATTCTTCTCACAGAGCACCTGCTAATGGCTGGACACTGTGTTCGGTACTGGGAATGTCAAGACAGATAAGACACTTTCACCATCCCCACTTACACACAGGATTCGCAGTCCACTGGGGAATTCAAATGTGATTGAAGTATCCATTATGTAATAATATAGAGAAAATGGAGTGGAGGCTTGGAAGAGTAATTGATCTCTTTTCTCTGTCTTTTGAAGATAGGATAATCACTGACAGAAACGGATCATGAGGGGAAGTCTTAACCAAGAGAAGTTCATTTTGGCAAATCCCTCAAATATATATTTCTGTCTTAATATCATGGTGCCCAAAATGATGCCATCTGTTGGAAATCATTTGAAAAAGGATTTCTGAAAACATCCCAGAATGGAATAAAGAAGTAGTTAGTTTGTACCTTGAATGCATAAGCATTTTAGTTGTGGAAGAAAGAAAAAGTTCCAAATACTAACAGCTCTCTTGCCAGAGACCCATTACTGAATACTTTTTTCTGGATTCCACACAAAGAGCACTGATTCCTTTACAACCTCTTCTATGAAAGCACTTACTCAGGTTCACTGAAGAGATTTAGGCCATTGGCCCCTGTCCTCAAGACTCTACCTTTGCCTTCCACATCCTTCTTTCGGTTCTTGCACATATCCCTACCTTTATCCACCTCTTCAGCTCTACTAGGAGACCTAATCCAAAGCCTAGATTTTTCATGAAGCTTTTCCTATAGTAGTCCGAGAATCAGCCCCTCTCTCTCTCTTAACTGTTGATATCACTCATTTGTCAGCTACCTTTTTAAATTATACTATACTTGATCTTGTTCTGAAATAATTGGCTATATCAAGTATATCTTTGTGTTCTTTGCAGTCAGGAGGTACAGATTCTAGAACTAGCATACTTAGCACATTTATTCATCTGAATGCAGGTTCATGAAGTACAAAGTTTGCATGCTGAACAGGGCTGTTAAGGGTATACTTTAAGGCCTGAGCCACATTATGTCAGCTATACTAACATGTACTCGTATCGCAATTAGATTTTGTGTATATGTGCTTATTTATATTTGGAAAAACCCATATGTGTACATACATATGCATATGTATGCGTGTTTCTGTATGTGTGTGTGTGTGTCCATACATCATACATACATAAATTGAGTTCTATATTACTAGATAACACAATGTTCCGTTTCATAGATAGTTCATTGACCATATTTATTTCAATTCTCCAGCTTTCTTTTTTATTTTAGAGCCAGTATTTGTCTGGGGACATGATTTTCATGGAATCTTGACCATATTGTAGGCTGCAGACACTGGGCCTAGAGTGCCCTAAGGGACAAAGCAGATGTATGTCAGGTGCCAGATTGGGTAGGATTGATTCATGACCATCACTCTTAAATGGTGGTGAGATTGTGGTTTTATTCTAGCAGCCCAGCCTCACTGGAGGGAAGACATCTTTGAGGAATGTTGGTCATGTTGACACAGACATTAGGTTACATCCTTCACTGCTGTTTCTACTTGTCCTGATTTTTCCTAGCGTCCTCTTTTGCTCTGAGTTTTTCCAGGATTTTTCACATCACTTAGGAGATTTGGAGATGGAAATTTTGAGTAAAATGTGTTCACTCGTTTTCGTGTTATGCAAGAGTGAAAACAAAAAAGCCTCCAACTCAATTTAGGATGGAGTGGGATGGGGTGGAGTGGCGTCCATGCACGAAAAACTCCAAACTGCTAAATTGCAAAAAAGGAAACTTTCCTTGAGTTTAATTTTTGGTTTGGGAGATTCTCTGAAGGGATTTTGGAAAAAATGACAGAATTTTAAAGCAAATGAGAAACACCACTGACACGCATCCTCACCAACGTGGACTTGAAGTGACAGACCCATCTTTGGATGTCAGTTGACAAATGAAAGAAGATGCTAGAACTGATGGTAGTTTCCTAGGGTGCCATGTGGTGATTCTAGGGATTTTATCTCCAAGCCCACCGCTTCCACTACCCTATCCTCAACACTCCTACAACTTATGCAACTCTATCATTGGTTTACATTTTTTTTATTTTTGTTCAGAATAATATTTCAGACTCAATCAAACCTCCAAGACACAGTGATAAAGTTCCCCATTTGAGGGAAAAGATCCTACTAATGTTTGCCCCACGGAGGACAGTTCAGAATGGCCTTGCGACAGTTCCCAAAGGGCCACGTATGAAGTGGATCCAGACTAATGTGCTCCCCAGACCACCCCATCTCCCTCCACATCTGCTGATGGATGCAAAGGAAAGGATCTGGTGCTTTGCATCACCATCTTCTCACTCGTACATTCCATTCTACTCCTTCTCCATGTTGTGGGCCACCTCTGAGTTCAGAGTTGAGAAGAAACAGAAGTTGGAAATGTGTCGCAGGATGTTTCCTCCACTCAGGTCGGGGAATCTGGTAAGTAGCTGAGACAATGCTGATAATAATAAAACAGGAGGAGGCATTGTGAGGCAAAATAGACAAGAAGTCACAGGAACTATTGGTGTGGATAGCTAGAACTTTCTTTTCAGAGAGCAGAGAGCCCTATGGGCTAGCTCAGCCAGAAAATCTCCTGGAACTGAGAGAAGGGAGAAACCTGAGCTGATTTTGGAAGGACCAATTAACTCAATTCACTTCAGTGCTTGGAGCCCAGTTTCTTCATCTCCAAAGACATCACACATCCCTGAAGAACCATTGTCAGCTCAGTTGAATCGTGTGTATCAGGCAGCTAGTACTGTTGTATGGTATGGGCTTAATAATGAATAGAATTATTATCATTGTTTTCATTTTAGCTGGAGTAAATCCTAATAAAATATATCTGTGTATAAATCAGAATGTCCTTAAAATATTTTTACATTACCTGTGTGTTCAAAACACGGATGCTCACTCACTCCATTAATGTAGTCTGTTGGGGATGCCTGGCTGGTTCAGTTGGTAGAATACGCCACTCTTGATCTCAGGTTTGTGAGTTCAAGGTGCACATTAAGTGTAGCGGTACTTACAAAAAAATATGGTCTGTTGAGAGTTGAGTATTAGTTGGTCCACTGTTACCTCTCAATGCTGGAAGCTCCAGAGAAACAAAGAATTGTACCCACCTTCTCACATTCACCTGACGTCCATTCATTTCTAAATTATATTAGTGAGGAAGTGTCTGCTCTTAAAGTTAAGGAACTTTGTTGGTTTGTTTGTTTTGTTTTTTTTAGAGAGGGAGAGAGCAAGCATGGGTGTGCAAGTGGGGATAGGAGGGACAGAGGGACAGAGAGAATCCTAAGCAGACTCCCCGCTGAGTGTGGAGACATCGACAGAGCTTGATCTCAGGACCCTGAGATCATGACCTGAGCCAAAATCAAGTGCTTAACTAACTGAGCCACCCAGGCACCTCCATAAAGTTATATCAAAGTATGTATAAAATTATTTCAGTTCTCAGGGAGCCACTAAAAAAATAAATCTCCACAAGACTTATTCTGGAAGATAATGGTATTTCTCTCCTTGTCTTGATGGTAAAGACTTGACTGAAGCAATAAAAAGGTTGTGACATTTCACATCTGAAACAAGTGTCAGTCTAACTGAACAGTATCACAGATTAGGACAATCAGGCATGAATCGATGGAACAGGAAGGGAGAGAAGGAAAGAGAGAGACACACAGAGAGAAACAGAGATGGAGAGGTGACTGAATATGGTCTTAATTAGAAACTGCAGCAGGGGAGAGATCTTAACTGCTGGATCTGGACATTCTGAGATGTGGTCCAGAGAAAGAAATCAGGTTTCCTTTTTGCCTGAGGGCAAAACATTGGCAGTTCCTCACAGAAACGGAGTGCAGCCTCAGGTTCTTGTAATCCAAGGCGCCGCTGGCTTGGAGTTTATCTAGATAGAGGTGCAAGGTTAAGGTCTGTATGGAATATGGCATTTGAAAATCTCATTGCACTGGCAACATGCGGTGATGGCTCTTGAGTGTTCCAGAGGAAGGTCCCAGGATAATCATGACATATCCAACCATCCGAACAATAAGCACATCCCAAAAGCTTGTATAACAGCTAAAGGGGTGGATGGGATCTGACATTTGCATCCATGAAATCTGTCTAGCTCCTTTCCTCCTGTCCCTCCCACTTTCCTTCCTTTTCTTTTTCCCTTCCTTCCTTGTTCATAACATTTTCATATAGTAAGATATATATTTAAAGGTGGATCATACACACACACACACACACACACACACATATATATAATCCAAGGTTTAATGAGTGATTACAAAAGGAAAATTTTGTGAAAACAGCATCTAGTCAAGCAATAGAGCATTTTTAAAAAATATTTTATTTATTTATTTGAGAGAGAAAGAGGCAGAGAGAGAGAGAGAGAGAGAGCAAGAGCATAAAGGCGTACCAGAAGGAGAGAGAGAAGCAGACCCCCACTGAGCAGGGAGCCCATGTGGTGCTGGATCCTAAGACCCTGAGATCAGAACCTGAGCCAAAAGCAGATGCTTCACTGACTGAGCCACTCAGGCACCCCACAATGGAGCATTTACAAAATCCCAAACCCTGAATCTGCCTCTACCCAATCACAAGCTTCTTACCTGTTAGTGGTGACCATGATGTTCACTGCTGTCATGATTGTGTTTGTTTTCCCAAGATGCTTCAATGACTTTAGTGACTTCTTCGTTTTCAACATTATGTATGGAGATTTACCTAGGCTACTGCATGTAGTTATGTTTATTTATTTTATTTTCTGTGTAGAATCTACTGGTGTGGAAGTATTGCAGTTCAGTTAACTGTTCTACTGTTGGTGGACTATGAGGTCTTTCCAGTTTGTGCTATCCTGCTTGTGCTTATAAATGTCTTGATGGCGTGTACACAAGATTTCCTCCAGCATAGGCAGCCCGGAGTACAAAGACTGGATCACAGGCTCCATGGATCTTCCCCTTCAGGAGATTATGCCAAACTGTCTTCGCAGACGATGGTACGAGCTTGCACTCCAACCAGGGCTGAACAAGAGTCTAGGGATGAGACTTTCCAAACCCTAAATGACCCCTTTTCCTGCCTCCCCCTTATCCTCCCCCTTCCTCCCCACCAGTCATTCTTCCCTCACCCTCACTCGTCATCTACACAATTAGCACGATTTTTCTTAAGTCATAAATTGGCCAATTGTGTTTCCTATCCATAGCTCAGAGACCTATCTTCAGCTTGAAATTAAATGGTCTTATTTGATTTGTTTTGGATTCTTAGTACACAGAAGACTGTGCTGCCAATGGCAAGGAAGACAGCATCTGAGTTTCTGGTCCCAGCTCCACCATAACCCACTGGAAGATTCTGGACAAAGGGTCCCATCCCATCATCTGTCCTGTGGGAGGATAATATTTTCCCCGGTGCCGTTGCGGCTGTTGTGACAATCAGGCTTGAGCAAGAGGACGTGCTCTGATTAAACACAGGCAGGCTGTGCATGTGTGAGGGGCCATTCATAGAGCCAGTCTAAACTTCTGGGAACACGTTTCTGGGCTGTATTCCCAGCTACTTTCCCCTTGGTTTGGTGATTGTGAGCAGAGCCTTTGAGTTTTGAGAAGCTCTGTTAGCACATGAGTGCAAGAACAGGAGAGAGAAATGATAATATTTTTTTCTCCATAGGGAGCTTCCAGCATCTCTGAGGAAACAGAATTTCTTTTGATCCCAGAAGAACAGAAAAGGATATTAACCATGGAGTGTCCACCAGTGAGAAGGTCTCTGTGCGTCGGACGTTGCAGGAGACAAGGAGCCTCAATCAAGGAGAACAGGCTGGAAATAAGTGAGAGTGAGAGTGCTTCTATGCTGGTGACTGGCTGCACTGGCTTGGGATATGACACCAGACCTCTTGCCTCTTGTGGGCTGTGCTTGGACTCCCAATGTCATCTCAGAGGTAAAGAGAGAAATGGCAATTATGGAAGCTGTAAAACAATGCAGATATCAGAGCTGCTTACAAAGTTCAATGCCTACAGACCAGACAGATAAATATGTGTGAATCTGCCAACGGGACAGCACGTACTGCCCAAAGGAGGCTAGCCACGACTCAGCTGCAGCCCTGTGTGATCATCCAGGGTGGGGAGAATGTGTGTGTGTGTGTGTGTGTGTGTGTGTGTGTGTGTGTGTGTTGTGTGCTTGTGTGTCACGGGAAGGGCTTGGGCCATCAGCACATCTATGGAAGCAAAAGCAGAAGTAGCAGTGATGAGTAATTGCATAACCACGAGATTACATGACATCAGTCCAGGAGCTGCCTCTGTCTAAACAATGTCACCACGGTGCCACCCAGAATTAACATCCCCCCCAGGCCTACAGGTGTCTCTCTCCCAGTACTGGGCAAAAGTGTAGAAGTAAGTTTCTCGGGGCCAAATATATGCCTCTGTTTCAAAGGGGCTTCTCCAGGCCAACTCTGATGGGGCCAAATAAAATTTCCATGAGAGCGGGATGCCATGTGTGACGGCCTGTCTGAGTCTTCTCTTCTTGAGGGACGTGAACCTGCTCAAAACCAGCAACTAAGGCAAAGCTTCACCTTCACTTCAACTGGTCGTTTTGTTCCTTTCTTTCTCTCTCTCTTTCCTCCTCTTTCCCCTCCTCCTCCTCTCCTCTTCCTCCTTCTTTTTTTTAGAAAATACATTTTTCTTCCTTCCTCATGTCTCCTAACCCTAAATTTGTCACCATGCACCCAGAGAGCCCACACTGAATTGGGTAGAAGAGACAGAAGCAGTGACTCGTAGAGGAGGTGAGAGAGGCCACTTCTTGGCATAGGACGGAAAGGAGAAAGCTGGAAATTATTTGCTCTGAGTGATTCTAAGTGTCAAAGTCTCTCACATACTTCAGTACTTCAGAAATGATAACCAAACTCTTTTCAAATTTGCTTTTGGATCTTCCACTCCGAAGAGATAGCTACTGACAGCGCTGTTTAGAATCCTGGGGCCGTGGAGGGCAGCTCTGCCACCAGACTCATCATTTCCCAGAAAAAAAAA
>RCUC01101317.1:0-10066 GCA_003697995.1 Taxidea taxus jeffersonii | reverse complement strand
TGCTTTTGCTCTCCTTTTCCCTCAGCCAGAAATGCTGACCCCACAGATATTTACATGACTTGCCACTCCCTTCATTGAAGTCTGTGCTCAGATGTGAGCCCCTCACATAGGTCTTCCTTTACCGCTGTTCTAGAAATCATCCTGTTCTCCATATCCTTCAACTTTATGAAAAGATAACTACATAACAGTATCTTACACAGGTTTGTTGACTGGTTATTTATTTCAGCACACTAGGTTCCCTAATGAATGAAAGCAAGGGACTCTGTTTTGTTCGTCACTAGTCACCGCTCCCCTCTCCTCCCACCAAGGCCTTTCAGATACACAGTTGGTGCTCAGGAGGTCTTTGCGGTGGGATGGGTGGGGTGCTGGACAAAGGAAGATTTTTCCCCCTTGTTCTTTGCACAAGAGACGCTGAGGTTACCAGATAGTTGGAGAGGCTTAAGTGAACTTTTTTGAGACGAGATCACTTTAGGAAAGAGTTCGGGTTGGGTTTTTTGGTTTTTGTTTTTCCATCCTTTTTGTGGATAAGAACTATCATGTAATTTACAATAATTGTCTGTATTAATCACAGGTGGGTTAACTGCACTTTTAAGCGGGTATCTTCCTATAGTTCCTCTTCTAGGTCTCTTGCATGTGCTATACCATTAGCAGCCGGTGACAGGGAAATTGCTTGAGTTTATCTTTTATTAAGTATAATAAAGTCCACCAAACCCATGCTCTTCTGCCTATGTTAACAACCTTAAATCCCAAGAGAAAGCATTTAAGTCTATCTGGAATGAGGCAAAATAAAGGCATATGAATATTCACCAGAAATTCTGCTTCTGAAGGAGCAGTAGGTCCAGGGTGTCTACAAAAATACAATTTTTTTTAAGCTTTCAGTTTTAAAATGCTTCCTAGTCTCTTAGAGATGGAACACCAAGTTACCTGTTCACTGATCAGTTGAATATGAGTTTTACAAATTAGCATTTGCCTTTTATGTTAAATAATGTAATTAATAATGTAATATAATGTTAAATAATGTAATTTCATTACTGTTTGATAGCTTTATACTAATTCACTGACAATACTGACCAGTTGACTTCAGTACATGAAGAAATTGGAGAAATAAAAGATGTCAGGAATAAGTGATAACCTTGACCATCTTTGTTTTTGTTTTCTTCGTAATTCCTGAGGGTTTTTGTTTTTTTTTATGTGTAACCATGCTTTCTGATTTCAATCAATTATTATGTACTACAGTCCTAGAACATGTGAGTTCTGGTGCTTATTTTGGACCTTTTTTCTGCCTTCATGCTTAATACCCAACAATCTTTTGAACTACATCTTGTTATAATGTGAGCAAAAAATGACTTTCTGGTTTGAAGAGGAATTAGTCCCATGCTAGTTTGTCACTTGGCCTTTTCCTTAATCACTGACATTAAATGAGTGACTGTTTGGAGTTGACCTTCAGAATTCAGAGACTGTTAGATGAGGTGTTTGGCTGTCGGACAGTAATGCCTGTGTTCTGTCTGCTGTCAGCCCATGGACGATAGAAGTCTCCCATGGAGCAGAACAAAAACTCACTTGATCTTGATCATCAGTATGAATAAAGATCCTGAAAGTGTGTCCTGCAATCCTTCTACCCTCCAATTCCCTCGCATGTCAGTTTTTCCCGTCATTGTGAAGCGGACCTCACCAGGCCGTGGATTCTTTCCCAGCCTGCCTGTGTGCTCTTCACAAGTTTCAACATAGGCTATCTTTGTCCCTTCTTATCTACAAAATATGATCTTTATTTAGGAGAATTTAAGTGTAAGAGTAGCCAAAAATCAGAGATTTCTTTTATAAGGTGTTTTGCCTTTTTAGTCATAAATGTATAGACTTTTAAAATCCCCATCATTATTATTACAGGCCATGGTTGCTTGTTATCCAGGCAATGGAACAGGTTATGTACGTCATGTTGATAATCCAAATGGAGATGGAAGATGTGTGACGTGTATATATTATCTTAATCAAGACTGGGATGCCAAGGTATGCAACTTCTTTGACCATTTATTATTATTTTTTTTTCCCGTAGCTATTAAGACTCATACTCCTCTTAGGGAGACTGTCTTTGCTTTAACATATAGAATAGTTAAAATTTTCTTAGATTTGTTTCAGTTTTGGGTATTAGGAGTGGATCTTTAAAACATGAAACATTATCTCAAAAAGTGGATTCCCTTATTTTCAGATACTGAGGCATGCATCCAAAATTTAACTTCTTTTGTTTGTTGTTGTTGTTGTTTTGTTTTGTTTGTTTTGTTTTGTTTAAGTAAGCTCTACACCCAGCATGGGGCTTGAACTCATGACTCCGAGATCAAGAGTCACACGTTCCACCAACTGAGCCAGCCAGGTGCTCCCCAGAATTTAACTGTTACCACAGTGTATTTCTCTAAAACACATACCTTTTAATAGCTTTTACAAAAAGCTCCGCTGAGAATAATTGTTTTATAATGGCTTCTGAGAGAGATTATATATAAACAACTGTTGTGGATTATTTCCTACTTACTCGTCTTGCAGAGATCTTATCTGGCATTGGTTTATTGAGTCGAATATTGGAGGCAGGATTCCTTCTTTTTCTGACTGTGGAAAAAACTTGAAGTTTATCAATACTGGCAAATCCTTTAAAACCAATTAAAGTATACATTTAATTTTCTCTTGTTTTAAATGTTTATTTCCTTAGTATAGGCCTCAGTTTCACTTGAGTTTAAATGATTGAAACTTGAGAAGTATGTCATGCTTTTTTATTACTTTAGAGGTTGTCTAAATGAATTTTTGGTTGATTTTTAGAAATCCGTATTTATTTTTATTGGAGCAAAATATTCAAATAGAAAAGTGAACACAATGTATAGCTCAGTGGATTTTCACAGCATGAACATATCTGGGTAGCCAGGGCAATTTTTAAAAATCAAATAACCTTTAAAACACTCCCCCCCACCCCAAACATATATACAGAAGTGAAAACCACCAAGTCTTAAATATGTAAAAACCTCGTCCTGTCCTAAAACATAGGATATGCTCACAGGGCTCCAGTAATCTTTCTGTGTCATACAGTTTTAAGGATTCTCCTCAGTCCAAGTTGAAAAGGGAGGTAAGTTTTACTTCTAAGTAGATTAAGTAAATTTCGAGGCATTCTGTCAACAAGCATGGTTTTGCCTTTCTAGTTTTCAAAGTTTAAAATAGAAATATAAATCTGGACATTCACCTTGAGCTCAATGCACAAAACAGATTGGTGTAACTTCGGTTAAAACTTCAAAATTTATTTTTCCCCCCAATTTTGTGAATATCTTGAAAGCTAAAAATGTTTGAACAACTCCTAACTTCTGTATTTTATTAGGTTCTTTCTAGGCTGATCTTCTAGTTTTGATCTGACCTAGCCAAAGTCATTAATATACAGTTTTTAAATTAGTGCCTAGGCTGAGAAAACTCCTTAGTATATTTGTAGGTAGAACTGAAAACTTCTTTGCAAGATTACATGAATGTGTGAAGTGTGCCAGATACCGTTCTGGGTGTTAGAGATAGACCAGGGATACAGTAGCCTTCATAGAGCCTGGGATCTAGTAGAGGGAAGCTAGCAGTAACAGTGACAGTAAGTGGTTCTGCCCAGTGCGGGACAGATTGCTGTGAGACCGACTGCATGGAGGGGTGGGGGGCATCTGATTCAGGGGTCAGAGGAAGGTTGGAAGCTTTAATTATCTCTTTTTAAACATTTTCAGCAGATCACCTGTGATATTCCCATTGCCTGCAGTCAGCGGTCAGGGGGAAGAAAAGGATGTGTTCTTGGTCACAGTCTAGAGATTCTTTAGATGTTTGCGTGAGTGCCGTGGGAATCAGTCTGAACAGAACCTGAGGAAGGTGGGCAAGGGTACAGGTAGCTTGAATTTAACTTAAGGATGAGCCTGATAGCTTGTCTGGCTAGAGATTCTAGGCTCAGCCTCCGTGGTGTCTTAAGTATGAAAGCTCCTTTCAGTTCAAGCATCTACCTACTTGGGAATTTAGTTCTTCAAGGGTAAAGAGTTCCTCAGTTGTGGGTGGGTTGTGCCTCTCTTTACGCCCCCCCCCCCACTGTAATTATCAGGAGGATGACATCTGCGTACGTTATTCCCTACTTTACCCGGGGTCCACCTCATGTCCCAGAACACTCTGTCAGTACTGAAATGAATGAGTCCATCTAATCCCAGATAGAGACGGTTGGGTATTTGGGTAAATAGTAATTATCCTTTCTGGATGGAATCCAGTTCTGTACACAGGTGGCCATCAGTGTGTCAGGCCCAGCCTAGAAAGGGAGACCTGTAATCTCTAGTAATGACCACAGTGATGATGGTGGTGACAATAAATGATGACACCTTCTACTGATGTAGTTGAATTCCTTATTTTTTTTTAAAGGTGTTATTTATTTATTCATGAGAGACAGAAAGAGGGGCAGAGGGAAAAGGAGAAGCAAGCTCCCCCCGGGGAAGGGAGCCCGATTTGGGACTCAGTCCCAGGACGCTGGGATCATGACCCGAGCCGAAGACAGATGCTTAACTGAGCCAGCCAGGTGTGCAGGTGTCCCTAGTTGAATTCTTTAAATAAGAGACATTAAACTTGTTACTGTCTTACTACTCTTGAACCCTAAAATACAATAAGCTGTTTATTTGACATCACCATTTCAAGATAATTTGAAATGGACACATTTTAAAAGAATAGGCTAATTAAGCACATCATAAACATACCTAAATAAGAAACATGTACTAGCTTTTAAAACTTGATTCCAGTGTCATTTTAAGCCTTTTGAATTCAGATGATACTCATCTGTCTCATCAGTATTTACAGAAATCCCTAAAACAAGAAATGATTTTTTCCTTTTATCAGTGAATGTACTTGGAATCTCAGCTTCTCTTCATACCTTCTTATTTTGCAAATAATCCAACCAAGAGTTTTGAATCTGAAATGGTCTTTTTTTCCCTCCCTAAATTTCATTTTGTAGCGTTCTTGCTCTCATACTTACATACTGGGCTCTTTTCCGTAGGTAAGTGGAGGTATACTTCGAATTTTTCCAGAAGGCAAAGCCCAGTTTGCTGACATTGAACCCAAATTTGATAGACTGCTGTTTTTCTGGTCTGACCGTCGCAACCCTCATGAAGTACAACCAGCATATTCTACAAGGTGTAGTATTCCTTTTAAGAAAATATTGGTAAAGACTGTGGTAGAGGAGGGGATAGATAGGATGTACTTGGGAGTTTTCTAGTGAGGATCTTCTGTTCTTTATTCAGTCGTGACTTTTTAAAATTGAATAATTTTATTTACTACTTATTCTCGGTTAGTGCTTAATGTTTGTGACTTTCTTTGTGTAACCACTTCCATTTGGGGTAAGAAATGGAAGTACAGGCCCTCTCCTCCCTCTACCCTGTCTCATTATTTTGTACATCTCTACCTATAATCTGTTCTGATTCTGTGAGAGGACTCACTTGGGGGATAGAAAGGCTCAATAGAGAAAGAAAAGGACAGCTTTTCAAAAGGAGGAAAATGAGAGGAATAATGTTGAAAAATTAAACAAAGCAGAAAAATAAGAGGCACCTGGAACGTAGAAATGAGGAGAGGAAAAGAAAGGTTGCCATGTGTAGTAGTTCATGTGAGAAAAATAACCCATTAGCTTTAATAATAAGTATCTATGAGCCCTTATTATACTTTTTGACACTTTCTACTATGAAATGTTAAAGCTTTTTTTTTAATAATTTTTTTAAATATTTTATTTATTTATTTGGCAGGCAGAGCAGCAGGCAGAGAGAGAGGAGGAAGCAGGTTCCCCGCTGAGCAGAGAGCCTGATGCAGGGCTCAATCCCAGGACCCTGGGATCATGACCTGAGCCGAAGGCAGTGGCTTTAACCCACTGAGCCACCCAGGCACCCCTGAAACGTTAAGACTCTTAAAATAGAAGATGTTGCAGACATTGTTACAAATATTTGTAGAAAAATTGCACTATTTTGCAAATACATGTTTTTCATTGTAGAAGGGACTTTGAAGAGTTATTGGCCAGCAGTTGTTAGGACTGGTGAGAAGGGGCCTAGCTCTAGTTACACTGGGAGAAGAGCTGGCTTTTCCCGGTGGTACTAGGCATGGGCCAGCCTAATGGGGTTCCAATTCCAAAACTTGATCACCTCTTTTTTTTTTTCTTGCCTCTTCCTTTCCTTTCCCTTTTCCTCCCCTTTACCTTTCCCTCCCCTTTCCTTCTCTTCTCTTTCCTTTCCTTTTCTCTCTTTTCGCCCTCCTTGTCTTCCTTCCACCCAACATGGGGCTTAAACTCATGACCCTCAAGATGAAGAGTCGCACACTCTACCCGCTGAGCCAGCTGGGCACTCCTTTTTAACTTGCCTCCTTCTGAGCTGTGTTACCCTAACCCTAATTCACATAGTGAGCAGCAAGCTGAGTAATTTGTGGCTAGAGATCCTAAGAAGCCATGAATGGAAACCAGGGGGGCATCCTGTCCCATCACACGATGTGCCATCCCAAGTCCTCCTAGCTTCCCATCTCCCAGCTCTGCCTGTGCTGCTTCTTAAAACCCTTTTTGACGTAGAAGCTGCTCCATGAACCTTCCCTTTTATGGAGTCTGGAGTATGGTCTGCCTGTATAATTTCTAAATTAAGAAATGACAAACATTTTTAAGTAGTAAATGCCAGACAGTTGTGGAGGATACATACTACAGGACTCAGAGGAAGGACAAAATGGTGTTAATTGGAATAGATGGAGTAGATAGCCCAGGTGTCACGGTGAAGACAGGAGCTCAGCCGGGCCCAGAATGACCAGAAGCAAGGAGCATGACAATGTTAGGGAAGCCCTGGGACAAAGGTTAAGGTTGTTCAAGACTCTAATTACTAAGTAACTGGAAGTCTCGGGCATGGGCAAAAGAGAGAAAATTATCTATCTGTGCCCCTTTCCCTTCCCAAGGCCACCTGGGAAGATAGAAGAGGCTACATGGAGGGAGCAGGATCTGGAAGTCAGGAGGCCAGACTTTGACCTCAGCCTCGTCACTCAGCAGCTGAGTGATCTGCAGGCTGCACTTTCCCCATTGGTCCACACTCCCAGACTCTGCCTCTAGTCTGCATTTGACTCCTTCCTTCAGATACGTTACCTGATGCAGGTCTGTCCCACGTACGGGCTCTTCATCCAATCAGTGTTGTCCTCCCACAGCCCCCGCCCCCGGCCCTAGTTAAGATACTGTAACTGTTGTGTTCTGCTGAGCAATCCCCCAGTGTAGTGTGTTTCTACTTCCTATAGTGTGTGTACACCTTCCCCATTACTGGGACCAGGGGGTGTAACAGTGTGCTTTGTAGTATTTAATAAACCAGAGATTCTTCTTTTATTTGGGGAATAAGCTATTCCAAACAAGTGAAATTTTCAGAGGAATTAATTTTAGCTAAATAAACTTCACATGTCAAAACACAGTGTAAAATTATTTGATAAAAATCCCCAAAACTCTTAGCATAATTTACCTCTTTCTTGATGACATCAGGTTATAAAATTATAAATATCCACTGTTAGTCTTTGCTATCCTACAGTGGTGTCCTCAGAAGCTGCCTGGAACTGTGAACCGTCCCTGTTGCCACAGGGCCCAGGCCTTGGCTCTTCTTCTGCTTCTCTTCTCTTTCTTGAGAACTTGTGCTAGTGATGCTGTGCTTTTCCCATCGGGGCCATTCTTTTCCCTTCTTACTGTCTGTTTCTGATCTGCTGTGGGCTCGCAAAACAGATAATCAAGTAGGTTAAGCAGGTAGTAAGAAGATCCCCAAAACTCAACTTCGCAACATCCATTTTAGCTACTCCCAGTTCTCTGCTGTGCTCTTGAGTGGCGAGGTTCCTGGAGAGGTGGGTTGTCACTGAGCTCAGTGTTCCTCTGATAACATTTGGTCAAGGCATTGTTTTGGCATTACACGTTTTCATAGACCATTGCAAGAGCATACCACTTTTTTTTTCCCAGTGTGATCATTCTTACCCTATTCTAAATTTTCTTTTAGGTACGCAATAACTGTTTGGTATTTTGATGCAGATGAGAGAGCACGAGCTAAAGTAAAATATCTAACAGGTAAACGTTATTTGGGGCCAGGGTCAACCTTAAGGCCAGCAGCCCACAGTCCCGCGGTGCTGTCCCTGAGCGCACACACGGTCTTTATTAACTCCATGAAGTCTTGCCCCTTGTTTTTGTCAGATTCCTTAGTTCCCTGATGTAAAAGGGAGACTTCTCTCAAGTCATCTTCCTTGTTCTCTTTAACCAACACTGTCCAAAGATGAGGAAAGTTTGAGGCAAGAAACCTGAGAAAATGATTAAAGGACAAGCTGAATTTTTCTGTGATTACCCTTCCCGGTCACCGGCTGCCCAACTCGTGGTAATGCCATCGGACTTCCTCTCGCTCTCCCGTTAGAAGGAAGTCAATAAATGCCCTTTCCTTGTTAAACGTACACTCTGTCTAGAGAATATCCGGGTCTTCCACGTTGAATGTGGACATGAAGAAAGTGTGTACAAAGGAGACGAATTGAAATGCCAAAATCAGTAAGTCAGGCAAGCACGTCAAGGCCGTCCCTGCCAGCCAGTGGTGTCCGTAGATCAACACGCTCGAACCGAATCTGAAGATCCTTCAGGATGCCAGCCCCACCACCCCCTAACCCCCACCACCAACTGTCTCCTGAGAGCAGGGGGTCTTAGTTTTCCATTAGATGGACCACTTCCCTCTGTTCTTTAACCCTATCTTATATCTCCAAAAGTCTGCTCAGTCCTCACATTACTGATGCACTGTATTTTCATGAGCCACTGATAATCCCACATCATCCTTTTGTAAAATTATAAAATTGGATGTGCATTGCTTTTTCTGGGTATTTTTAAAGTTATTATTTGTGGTAGAATCCTAGTGGTGTGCTTTCAGTGATGCTGAACGCACTATTTTATAGCAACTCAAATTGCTTTTTAAGTAAAAAGGAGATAAAATTATTATCTCTGTAGAGAATGGCTTCTCCCTGTGAGGTTTTACCAGTTCAGAGTAACGTGTTCATTATAACAACACTGCGGGGTAGCGAGTATGATGGCTTTCAGATGATGTATGTTTGCAAAGCTGTGGCGTTGTGCGCACTGGTAGGAGCTCAGTGGGAAGCAGTAACAGAATAACAGAAGCTCTCTGGTGCTGAATGAATGAATGAATGAATGAATGAATTTTTTTTTTTAACCTCACAGGTGAAAAAGGTGTGAGGGTTGAACTCAATAAGCCTTCTGATTCCATCAGTAAAGACGTCTCATAGAGCCTTCGATCCAGCAATACCCCACTTCACCTACAATAATTGTTGACGCTCTTTGTTAACTTGTGAATATGAATAAATGGGATAAAGAAAAATAGACAACCAGTTGGCATTTTAATAAGGAAACAGAAACAACTTGGTCGTGTTGCCTCAGAAAGAAGATTGTGACTGTGACTTTGTACTGCATGACTTTCCAAACCTGTGATGGCTTATGGGAAGGATACAAGCTACCGGCTGAAAATGGGGGTGACATCTGGACGTGAAATAAGTGCCCTAGGTAGAAGTTTTTCATTCTTATATTTTGCCAGATCTGTCATCTAGATGAGTTCATTTCATCTCTCCCTTTTTTATATAGTCAAGTTTGAATTTGAAGTAATTTTTGTATGATCAGGTACAATACATCAAAACTGAATTGAGAAAAAAGTACAGTATTACTCCCCCAAATAGCATCAATCTATTTTTGTAAACTTCTTCGTACTATTAAATTTTGCCCTAAAAAAGACCTCTTATCATGATTGTTGCCAGTGACTGATGATTCCTTTCCTTTCCTTTTTACTTACCGTAAAAAAAGGAGCACTTTAATCGCCAACTGAAAACTCGGATTGTTTTGTGGTCCTGTCTTTTACACTAATTTGAGCTCTTAAAAGATTGCTGCTGTTGTGTTTTTGACATTGTTCGTAACGAAACGTTAACAGTAAAACCATCATTGTTTACTACCAATAACTTTCAGTTCATGTTTTATACGGAAAAATACCCAGGTTTTATTCTTTCAAGTTAGTACTTTTAAAAGACT
>RCUC01101315.1:0-33176 GCA_003697995.1 Taxidea taxus jeffersonii | reverse complement strand
TTTTTAATAGAGTTTTGTCTAGAGCAATGTTTATCAAACATTGATATTAAAAGTTCTTCAAAGTACAGGTCTGTCCTATATATTGCAGGATGTTTAGCATCTCTGGTCCCCCTTACTGAATGCCAGAAATGCTCCTCCCTCATCATAGTAACCCCAAACATTTTCACATATTTGCAAATGTCTCCAAGAGATTCAATTGCTACTGATCGAGAAATACAGCTCTGGAAACGGTGTGTGTAGGGGTGTGTGTGTGTGTGAGAGAGAGAGAGAGAGAGAGTGATATAATACTCACATGTACTATATTTGGAGCAGCTGCACAGCAGGCATATTATCTTACATGCATAAGAAAGTAGACTTCAAAATGAAAAGAAAGAAGTGTGTTTCTAATGGGAAATAAGTGATGTGAAAAGCAAACCAGGAAAAATCAAGAAAAGAAGCCAACATTTCTTGACTACCTGATATGCAGTATAATTTACCTAAAATTATAAGATGACTCAGTGACAGAACCAGTATCTAACCCAGGTTGATATGATTCCAAAACCCATGACTTATTGTGTGTTCACAGAACACCAATGTGGCTTAAAAAAATAACGACTAGAAAACATAAGTACAAATGATAAAATAATTTTTGTTCTCTAGGTTTAAACAGCATCTACACCTCATATGAATCATCCTCCCACTCCTAATCTAGCAATGCTGTGTATCTTTCCCCCTGCCAATAGATGTGGGTAGATTTTGAAGATAAAAAGCTAAGAAATGTCACATGAGCATTCTCAATAAGGCTCACTCAAAACCGATTTCATTATTGGTAAATGAGAGGGTTTAGTGAAAAAGACAGGAAAAAAACAAGTCTATGCCCTGAGGAAAATGCTTGATTTCTTGACTTTCTTGGGCTAAGGGCCAGAAGCATTAGTAGAAATGTATTATTATAAATTCAACCAAGAATTTATATATTATTCATTTCGATGTTGCTTTGGAAAGAGATGATTTTATTGTTGTTACTTATGAGTATTAAGTGAAAATCATCTCCTTGCTTAAAAAGTCTTCAGATGGAAATGTCCTGAGCTTAACCTGATTCCCTTCTTTAACTTTCCCATCAGCAAGGAGGAAATCCAAGCCCTAGCCAGAACAACTTGGGTGTGACTTGTGCCCAGCAGCCAGGAGGCAGGACTAGAAGTGATCAAAATAGCAGAAGCAAAATGGGCCCTGTGGCCCCTATGAACTCTTTAATATTACAAAGGAAATGGGAGAAATTCTCAAAGCCTCAGAATAATTATCTCAAGGAGACTTCATTCATCAGTCTGACACAGATTCCTACCAGGGCCATCCCTAGGGCTTTATTCCTTCCTGTGGCACTTCCCTATAGGCACAGAGTTTAGAACAGATTTCACCAAGGACACCACCACATGCAGTTTTTTGAGGGCAAGAAGCATTCTCTGACCTACTGCTGCCAATAGTACTAGCCCGGCTTTCCTTGGCTCAGCAATCTCGTAGAAGTCTGCTGAGTCAGATAAAATGCAGAGGTTCCAATTTTATAAGTCTACTGTCCTTCCCATTGTAAGCTTTGCAAATTCAATGGACCACAAAAGATCAAGTCTTGCCTTTAAGCATCATCTTGGAATTTCAATTATTTTTGCTGAAAGAAAACACGAAAACTAAAAATAAAGAATCAAAGTGTGTCAGAAAATTCCTTTTTCCTCTAAAAATTTCCAAATTACAGGTAATAATGATAGAAGTAATAATACTGGCAAAGTGGTCCTTTCTGGGTCTCAAAATCCCTTTATGCCTTAATTATATACATATGATTATATGTGCATGAAGGAAGAGAGAGACAGAAATTATAATGGCTTTTGATCCTTTGGACTCTTCTTTCTGTACTGCAAATAAGTCCTTTAGTTTTAGAGACTAGGTCTACACAATTCACTCAAGCAACAAAAACAGGAAATGTATCTAAAAAATGTCAGGGGCGCCTGGGTGGCTCAGTGGTTAAGCCTCTGCCTTCGGCTCGGGTCATGGTCTCGGGGTCCTGGGATCGAGCCCCGCGTCGGGCTCTCTGCTCGACGGGGAGCCTGCTTCTCCGTCTCTCTCTCTCTGCCTGCCTCTCTGCCTACTTGTGATCTCTGTCTGTCAGGTAAATAAATAAAATCTTTAAAAAATGTCGGATTTCTTCCCTTTAGCTGATTATATTGATTATAATAGCCAGACAACAGACTAATCTTTCTCATGCCATGCAATCACTATTTCTGTGATACCTACTGAGGAAAACCTGTTTCAGTTGTGAATATTCCTGTGGTTCTTTTTTCTTTTTCTAGGCACATTTTGAAAGATGTCTCAAGGGTTGGTTTTCCTTTGATTAGTAAACTCAACACTCAAATCTCCAAATAATAAGTAGAGGTGAAAGGGCCAAGAGGCAGGTACTAATGCCCATTAGAAAACACTTGAAGAGGTTAAAAGGATTTCAATAAAGAATTTGAGGCTTTAATATCTTTTTATCATTTACTGTAGTCCACATAGAAGCTGCAAGTTGGAATGTTGTGGAAAATCTGAGGTGACTGAGGAAACCCCAAACGGCACATGGAGAGATGGGAGAACACAGCTTTATTAACGCCAGCGGGTTCAGTGGGATTGTTCCCTAAAGACTGAGCACCCAACAGGGTTAGGAGTGAGTTTTTATGGTTAGAGGCAATGGGGGATGGTAATGGGGTGTTTAGTGGTCTCTCAAGGCCCGGAAGCTTTCCCAGTCTCTCAAGGCCAAGTGGCCCTTTCATGTGGAAGTATAGTCTATGTGGAGGTGTCTCAGGAGAGTTCATAAATCACCCCGGGGGTGTGGGTGGCTCAGCTGGTTAAACATCCAACTCCTGGTTTCAGCTCAGACCATGATCTCATGGGTCCCAGACTTGTGCCCTGTGTTGGACTCTGCACTCAGCAGGGAGTTTGCTTGAGGATTCTCTCCCTCTGCCCCTCCCTCTGCTCATGCTCTCTCTCTCTCTCTCTCTCTCTCTCTCTCAAATAAATCTTTAAAGAAAAAAAGAAGACATTTCTATTTAAAGTTAATTTAGAAGTTTTCTGCCTTCATTTGGTGGGACTGTGAATGGTGAAAACCATGGTTCTGAAATATACATCATAGCACAGGCTCACCCCGAATAGTTCACCAAGCCTTCCTCAGTTATGAAACCTAGGTTTTAGGTCTCTTAAGTATTTCATTTGACTGATCAGTGGTCTCTTTGCTCCTTATTAAAGTACTCATTTGAAACAAAGATCATCTTGTCAAAGTATATCCCAAATAACCCATGAAAGACAACCTCTTTTGTGGCAATGACCTGATTTTAAAATATATATATATATATATATATATATATATATATATATATATATATATATATCCCAAGGACAGTTCACTCTGTGTAAATTAGTCTTCATTCCATTATGAAGTTAGAAATCAATTTCCAGTCACTTAGGAAGTCCTGAAATAGGTCACTGCTGTAAGTTCCCTCACCTGTCATGTTATAGTAGCAGAAAGCACATACTCACATTAATGGTTTTAATAAGCAAAAGAAATGTCAGCAGCAATAGTGTCATAAGCCTAGGACATGACAAATTAACATGGTCCCAGTCATCATTTAATATTTATAGGTATCTAATGCATACTTGGCTCTAAAATAAGCACTGTGGAGATTTTAGAGCATATAGACAGGAGTTACTTATTGCTGACTGGGAAACTCTTGCCTCAAAAGACCCAATACAAGCATATAATATCCAGTAAGATCATGTAGTCACCCCTGATTCAGCCAAAATAGTGAAGTGATATAAGTAATAGAAAAATGAAGATGATATAACCATAAAAAGAGTGAGAGGAGAACTTAGAAATAATCTGGTTTAATTCCTCTCATTTTACTGATGGAGAAGCTAAGGTCCAGAAAGTAAATGATTTGCCTCATCATGTTCAGTTGGAGGTTCAGACCTGAAACCTAGGTCATCATTATCTAAATGAGGTTCAGTCCACATATGGCATCTTGGTTAGTTTCCATTATGGCTCCTTCAAATCTTTGGGTTACGGGTATGCCTATGAATCTTTTCCTACACATACATACCCAGCATAAAATACAGAAACAGAAACAGAATAGCCACAGTAAACCCTCCCATACCCCCCAAAATATATAATATATATATTTATATATTATATGTGTGTGTATATATATATACACACACATACATACACAGAATGGTGAGCACAGAGTAGTCACTGGTTCCTTGCGATTTTGAACTCTTGTGGGATATGTATTATCCCTGACTTGAATGGGGCATAATCTGGTTCCTAAGAAATGATTCTCCAAGGTATTTGGTTCTCCACTCTAAGTTCATAGTAATATTTCCATGAGAAATTACTCTTTTTGTAACTAGATAGATTCCTAGCCTTTTCCTGCCTACAGAAAATTAGGGTGCTTGCTACAGAGCCTTATACTGTCAGAGGGGTTTATCATTAATGATGACTTTGGTCTATTAAAGAAAAGCTGTAAAGAAATGGAAATATGTCAGACAGGATAAGACGTTCAATGGGGATTGAAGAAGTAGAGTTAAATTTGATCATTTCCATTTTTAAAAAAAGGGGTACACACTTAAAATGCAATGAGGACCATGAACATGATTTTTTGTTGGGACGTCATCCAAACTAAATTAACTTGAAAGACAAAAGTAATACTTTTTAAAATATATCTTTTTCTCAAGAAAATTGCAATTATAAAAAATGTATTTTTTGTTTTAGTCATGAAAATCTGTAATTATTAGGGATAAACATTCAACATTCAAGTTGAATGATAATCATCTATAATAAATAAAAAAATACACTATGTATTTTTTTCCTTCTGGCTTTCTCTAAGATTTCACTATCAATACCCAATCAACATAGAACTTAATAAGAGAGAGCTAAAGGAACACATGGTTAACAGAAAGTCTTTTCTGGAGGAACTAAACTGCTATCTAACTTGAAGGGAATGTTCTTTGGAAGACTAGGTGACAACTTCTGTTAGATGAAATATAAAAGTAGGTAACGCTAATAAACACCCTCTCTCCTGACGTTCTGTGTCCTTTTCATTTGCTCCAGAGACTGGGACACAAGAGGAATTAAAATGTCTTTGACAAGATATATGAATTTACTATTTTTCCTTCCTTTTATATTCATAACCTAATAACTTTTTAATTAGTCTGTGAAGGCCTCCCTTACTAATAAATTTTAAGCTTATGTGAAAGGATTCATTTGGGTGGTATATAATCTTTATTTCTAAGATGCAGTTTATCAACTTAAGCTAATTAAACTCTCAGTTGTCATGCTTCCTGTGCTTTTTGGAATTCAAATTAAGAATTTGATATCATATCTTTAATAGGTAATGAACATTTTGTGACACTTGTTTCTTCTAATTAGTCTATTAAATATTGTGTGAGAATTGCCTGTTGATTGAAGTATTCTCCTTGCTTTAGCAAAATTAACTTTGACCATTATTTCAACTAGCCAATAATTTTTTAGTTCAAAAAGTCACATAAAAAATTATCTATATCAATGGTTCTATTTTCTTGCTACTTTCAATTTTTCATAGGTGGAGTCAAATCTTGTTGTATTGTCCATCTAATAGCCTATAACAGTAGTTGTACACCATTGAGACACATACACACACACATAATACACACACACACACGCGCGCACACACCAAACTGCTCTCAAGAGTTACTACATGTAATAAACAAAAATCTCCCATTGACATAATTATTCTTTAAGGATTTTAACGTAGACTAAGGTAGTCATAGAATGTTTCACGAGAAAAGATTCTTAAGGAATGGGTAGAAAATAGGTCAATAGAAAGGAGGGGGAAGAACACTTAGACTCAGGAGTGCAAAGTAGAAGGAAACTATCTGTACCATGTGAATAGGTTATAACCACATGCTAGTGAATTAAAAGAATGAGAGTGAGTAAGTAGGAAAGTCTTTTTCTTACTCCTGATATTTCCACCCTACACTTATGATGGCTCCTTTGGCCCAGAACATAGTTTGGCTTCAAAGATATTCTGAATATAATAAGCATGTTAATCATAATTATGAAAATATTGAAAACTTCTCATAAAAAATCCTCAATGAACTTTTCTAAGTCAGTGAAGTATTTTGATCATTATTCTTACCACAGTTATTTTTTTTCTCTTTAAAAATATTATAACTGGAACTGCTAATTTTTAAGTTTTCTGGAAAAATTTGATGAATTATTTTTTATCTATACTAAACTTATAGATTATGGCTTTATCATTATGATTTTTGCTCATCAGTTAAATAGAAAAAGTGGCCAATTTTGTGAGAAAGGTAGAGAAGAGAAGCAAAGGGACAAGGTGATGGAAAGGAGAAGAGGGGGGGAAAGGTGTGGGAGAATAAGACAGAAAAGGGGAGATCTAGAAAGAGAAATATAAGAAGAGCAATGAGAGGGACGCCTGGGTGGCTCAGTTGGTTAAGCGGCTGCCTTCGGCTCAGGTCATGATCCCAGCGTCCTGGGATAGAGTCCCACATAGGGCTCCTTGCTCAGCAGTGAGCCTGCTTCTCCCTCTGCCTGCCACTCTGTCTGTCTGTGCTCGCTCCTGTTTTCTCTCTCTATCTGACAAATAAATAAATAAAATCTTTAAAAAAAAAAAAAAAAGAGCAATGAGAGACAGAAAAGTTACAGTGATCTTGTCTTATGGCCCCTTTGGCCATAAGACAGAGTAAAAAAGACAACAAATTCAAAACAATAAGGCTGAAATGTCCTTTTATGTAGCTAACCACAAAGTTCATATATGGCACATAAGTTTGAGAATATAGATTGTAGAAGATCTAAATATAGCAGATCATGAATTTGTATTTTAAGCTGTTGGCCAGTGTTTTGCCAAAAGATATTCCATAGAGACTTAACAATCTATTAAAAAAAAAGGTTTATTTGAATAAGTTTGGGAAATACTGCATATGTTATCCTCCTTTGAAAGCATTGACAATACCTGTAAGGATAGTAACATCTCCGGGGGATGCTGAGAAAATACAATTGGTGAGAATTTGTTAAATATTTTTTTTACCAATCTTAAAGACAAAATATTGTGTGTGTGTATGTGTGTATAAGTAAAATGCTATTTCGTCTTCTTGTAAAATATACTAGGAGAATATAAGCAATGGTGAGTCAGAGCTGATTATTTAGGCTGAAAGACAACAAAGGCATTGAGTTTAGGAAGTTAAAATCTCAAGGTGATGTAATAGTTGATGAAACAGACTATGACTGGAAAACAGGAAGGCCAGTTGATAGGCTATGGTGATAATGAAGGGGAGAGACAAAGTCTTAGGTTGGTCTGGGGAATAGCTAAAATATAAAGATATAGGTAAATATAAGAGAATTACACCACAGATAGTGGTTATTACCAGGCCAACAACCCCTTCTGAAGTGGCCACATTTTATACCATGTTACTCCACAACTTAAGTGAACCAGGATGGGAATCTGATCCAAAGTAATTCATCCACAACTAGTTGGTAAATATGACTTCTATGGTGTGGCTTAAAAACAGAAGTTAGACCAGATTTCCCTTTCAAGAGTTTGAAAATGTGAAAAAATGGACTGAGACTTTTAGCAGATAGAAACAGATGGATATGCGTGGGGAGAGAGAGAGAGACAGATATTTACTATACACAATGTTTAATTCTTATGTTAAATTTATATGCTGATTTAGATCCCAAATCCAGATTAAGACCTGTCTTATATGAAATACCAGCAGCATTGAGATTATTGTTTTTCATTGTGTCCTGTTAAAATACTGATCTTTGTGTTTGGTTTTTCCCACTTTTGTGTTTGAGATCTTTTGACCAGTGAGTCAGAGGTACCCATATTTCCTCAAAGAAAGGTATGATTTTTTACAATAAAAATGAAAATGGCAAGAAATAGTCAATGTAGAAGAGATGCCTGGAGAAAGCAGGGTGTAGACTTTATGTTGTAACATTGGAACAGAATAAAGAATAGTGAAGAAACAGACAACTTCACACGCATACACACACCCAGAGAATATAATTTTATCTGGGTGAGGGAGGAAGGCAGAGGGAAATGGGAAGGAGGAGCTGTGTGGGACATACCCTTATAGCAAGTCAGGGAATGAGAGAGGGGTAGACCCAGGGCATAAGAATAACCTTGGGGAAAGAAGTAAAATAATGTCCTCATGGACTTCCCATCACCTTTAGTGGCCAGTAGCAGAGAGTCTTATGGAAGACAAGTCAATACATAGAGACTACTTGTCACCTGGGCAGAGCAAGATGTCTCTGGTGGTGGTGTGGGTACAGACACCTACCCTTTGCCCATGGAACTTCTAGCTTAAATACTCATACCACTGACCCAAGAATTGGCTAGACCCCATCTGGAATGACATTCATAGGCCTCCTGAATTGGGAGATGAGGGTCTTCAACACAGAGAGATGAAAAAGGAGAGCCTCAGCATTGATAACTGGGTAGGATTTAAAAGTAGTATATCCTATCCCTGTTAAACATTAAACATAAAAGATTTTCTATAAAAGTTTTATTTTGAAATTTCATTACTTTTATGAACCTAACTATAAAGGTCAAATTGAACATAGTTTTGTTCTTTCCATGTGTTTAAGCTAATCAGAATAGAAATAAAATTGCACAAAACAATAATCTCTCTAACTTTATTTAATAATAGCACGTTGCATTGTTTATTCCAAAAACCCTCTGGATCTGAGTACTGCCCATGCAGAAGAAATTAAAAACTAAATGAAAATATTCTACATTCCATACCTAGCAATTTAATTTTTAAGCCTTTATAACCCTAAAATCACTTAACTATTATTTTTATATTTTAGTTTAGAATGAGTTTTCCAGCAAGGATCCCAGGAATATTAAATCTGATATTTATAATCTCGATTCTTTTTTTGTTTTCTGTGCTATCTCTGTATGAGTTTTTGTTAATATTCCCTTCATCCAAGTTCTCTATCTGTTCTTGGTACTTTTTGCAGGGGGCTATATGTCTGGACCCCAGGGCATAATTCTACTTTTTTAAAATGCAATTCTCCACTCAGATACAATGTTTTAATTTTGTCTTTTTGTTGATTTCTTATATATTTACAATTTTCTGTTGTTTCAGCAGAGGTTTTTTTTTAATGCTTAAATTTTTTTTGTCCTTTTTATCTTTTAAATACAAAGTCTGAGCTGTTCCACAGAGAAAGACACAGCAAGAGAGGGAACACAAGCAGGGGGAGTGGGAGAGAGAGAAGCAGGCTTCCCGCTGAGCAAGGAGCCTGATGCGGGACTTGATCCCAGGACCCTGGGATCATGACCTGAGCCGAAGGCAGCCGCTAAAGGACTGAGCCACTCAGGTACCCCTTAACAGAGTTTTATAGATTAAGTATGGTGCTCCTTTTCAGTTTCAGTTTCTTCATCAAGGTATTCTCCCTTAGTAAAGTAGCCAGATAAGTCTGAATCTATTAGTAATCTGCCCGTATAAATAAAACAGATGATCATGGTTTCCAGTCTAAGAATTACTATGCTTAACTTAACAAATAGATGTTCTGATAAATGACATAAAGCCCCCAGTCCCTCTAGATGGAAGCCTCTACTGCTTCTATCTTGATCCACTCTTTTCATAAACCAGAAGTAGGATATGGATGTTAGACCAGAGTCTTTGTTTCTTTGGTTGGTTTGTTGGTTATTTACATTGTATTTAACACTGGGTTGTGCTTGATATGATCTCTCTGGAAAATTTAACTTTGAGTCCCTTCTAGGCCTCAGTTAATCTCTGGATTAGGTACTTATTCATTCAACACACACTTAATAAGCAACTAAAATACATTAGTCACTGAACTTTAATTATAAGTTGAAAATAGGATGATGAACAAAACATTCTGATGCCTTCAGTCTGGTAGAGAAGACAGACATTTCAGCTCAGGTCATGATCCCAGCGTCCTGGGATCGAGTCCCACATCGGGCTTCTTGCTCGGCAGGGAGCCTGCTTCTCCCTCTGCCTCTGCCTGCCTCTCTGTCTGCCTGTGCTCGCTCTCTCTCTCTAACAAATAAATTAATAAACTCTTTTAAAAAAAATCACTTTCTCCCGTCTCACCTCCTCTCTCTCCTTAGATTTCTTGATTATTCCCCCTTGATTTCTGTTCTATCCTAAAAACTCCTTCATGGGCTCTTTTGTTCCTCTACCTATTTTCTAGGGTTTTGTCTTTAGCCCTTTATACCCTTTCCCTAAGGGAGTCACACACCTCATGACTTCAACTTTTACCTATATGCTGAGGATTTTTTAAAAATTCTTCCTCTTTCCCAGATTTCTATTCCCCAGCCCTATCCTGTAAGAAACACTAAGTCTCTAACCAAATCTTGGAATCCTTGTCCTCTTCTCAAACTCACTTTCATTGACTAAATACTCCAATATTACCTAATTGTGCCCTTCTTCTCATTTCACTCCCCCTGTTCACTTATTCTGTAATAATATTTCTGGAGTGCAAAAAATGATCATGCCATTTCATATCTAAATGCCCCTAACAGTGTCTAAAAGAGGTAGTCTAAGGACCTTACTATGACACACAGCTAGAATCATTTTCTTCCACTTCTCTACATGCTAAACTTCATTTTCAAAAATATGTCAGTAGCTTTTCATAATGCAATTTCATCCCATGGGTCATTTTGCTTGAAATAGCCTACTTCTTTTACTCAAAATTTAAGATTTAGTTCAAATAATAAGGGAAACCCACAAGACTTCTAGGCAGTTAGTCACCTTTGTGTTATACTATTGCCCCGATGATATGCTTACATTAAAGTATCTATCAGAATGTATTATGAGTTTGCAGTGTCATTTATCTTGATAATCTCAGTATATAGCAAAAGAGCTAGAAAAATAGTAGATGTTGAATAAGTATTTATTGAATATGATTGAATAAGAGATTGCCTCTGCAGCGTGTGTGTGTGTGTGTGTGTGTGTGTGTTTAAGTGTTTAGATGTTTAAACAAAGTAGCCTTTGGAAGGCTGGAAATTTTCTTTCCATTCTTTGGATGGAGAGAGAAAAACAGAAAAGAGGAGAGAAAGCATTGAGTAAAATATTTTTTACAGGAGTTAAAAAGTAAAAATTTTAAATAGAACCTGCCTATTTATTGATGATGTTTCAAACAGAATAAGGGGTTATTAATAACAGATTTGGAATTGACCTCTGTCTTTTTTTTTTAAGATTTCATTTATTTATTTGTTAGAGAGAGAGAGAACGAGAGAGCGAGCACAGGCAGACAGAGTGGCAGGCAGAGGCAGAGGGAGAAGCAGGCTCTCTGCCGAGCAAGGAGCCCAATGCGGGACTCGATCCCAGGACGCTGGGATCATGACCCGAGCCGAAGGCAGCGGCCCAACCAACTGAGCCACCCAGGCATCCCCCTCTGTCTGTTTTTGATAGGTTTGGGATTAGATTTCCTCACCAATGATAGGAAATCATACTAGTTGTGGTATAAGTAATTTTAAAGTCTAATCCTTTCCGTAATAAAAGTCCAGGCTAAACAACACTTCACAGTGTCTGAGAACACGTCCCCTTTCATCTTTTTGCTCTGTCATATGTAGCTTCAACTTCATGCTCCAAAACAGCGTATGTATATTTCAATAAGCAGAACAGAAGACGGAGCAAAGAAGTATAGAAGGAAGATTATATGTACATTATTTCCTAAAGAAGACTCCCAGATGTTATACAATACTTCTGCTTGACTCCTATTGCTTAATTCTGTGGCCACAGGAAGACTAGGAAATGAGGCCTTTCTTTTGGTCTGTTTCCAGCCAAAAATTCTGTTGCCATAGAATGAGGGGAGAATGGATATGGACTGATAGATTTTTGGTTTGCCTCTTTGTGTTTCAGGCCTTATCCAAAAAACTGTATGAGGTAATTAGTACACTAAGATCACTCAGTGAATATGTGTTATTATTTTTACTCTCTATTTTGATATCATTTGCCAGTTCTCTCATATCCAGACAAAATGGATACTTCTACCCAAATAACTCTCCACTTGTATGTTAAGAGTAATATCTAATACTTGACTACTACCTGAACTATATATACCCTGAAGCTGTTAAAATAATGACTAAATGTCTAATGGCCCCTGATACTGTGGGGTCATCCAATATCACAGAAGAGTTGCTGAAGTACTAGTAGATACAATTGAATGTTATTTAGTATTGTGACCTCACTTTTTCCTGAGAGAGATGAACTCAGCTATAACCTCTTAAATCTCAAGGCCTCATGGAGGACACTTGCATTTCACAGAAGGGTTTTGAACTTTACTCCCCAGATCACTGACCACGCTATTCCAAATTACTGCACCGGAAGCAACATTTAAGAAGTCCTCATATTTTTAGTGGGGTTTCAAAAACTATTATACTTTGTTAATTTGATAATGCTTCTGTTTTTTATTTCCTCTGCCCGGAGCTCACATTTACAGAGTGAGCTCTTGGCAGGTGAATCATTTGGGAGAACTCTGGGACACTTCACCAAAAGGACAGGACCAAGGACTACTGGCAGACAAGATAGTTTTCATGGTTCCTTGTTTCCCAAAAATCACTGTGCACAGTCTCCAGCCCAGGTTACGAGATCATGCTGTACAGGTCCTAAGGAATTGCTCCCTTTTCTCTGTAACCTTAACTGTAGTGATCTCAGTGTTAAATGTTATAAAGTAGTGCTAGAGTTTTATTAATGAACCCATCATCTAAATTATAGTGATCATTAAAACTGCCAGTTAGTGTCAAAATATTTTGACTATCAAATTTAGAGAGATTAATCATTCTTTTAAATATGCTCTGCTGACAACCTTATTCTTTCTTCTGGTCCAAGATGTCATTTAGTATGGCTTCTGTTTCTTGTGTTTTGCAGGCTGGTAATTAAATGAAGGACAAGTGGGTAGAACCAACCTTTTTTAGGAAATTTTTAAATGAGTTAATGATCCATTCCTTAAGCATTAGAAACTGAAGGTGAGTCACTAAAGCTCATGACATTTATAATCAGTATTTGCAAAGAGCATCAGGTAATCAGAGCAGAAGAACAGAGGTAAAGGCAATTCAAACTGGGACATACATTTCAGAGGGTGAGTTCTGCCACCAAATTGTCAGTGACATCTTGTTCAAAAGGAAAGGGAATTTTCAAAATGTTATAAAGTGATAAAAGTCAGAAGATGTTTGATAAGTTGAAGAAGAAAATATTGACTGAGAGAGAAGGTTTTGCTATAAAATTGACAGGGACCTCAAGATATGTTTGACAATGATTGAATTGGGTTACATTAAGTGACACATTTTGCTGCCTTCCTTCTTTTTCTGATCAAAATTGATACTTAGTAAATTGTATCATTTTTACTTGCTTCTGCACCGTCTCTCACTACTGCCATAAAATCTGTGATGTTTGCTTTAATTTTTTGAAGCGCTGCCAGGATTTATTTTTTAAATGTAAAGAATGGTATAAAGTGACCACTCAAGCACTTGCTAGAGTTATAGGAGATAGTATTTATCTAAAGAGAAAAAAATATCCTTTTCAATTTCTTAATAGCAGAACTGGGCCTCAATTAGTGAATTGATTTATATAAAGCAGGGACAACTGTGTGCTTAGTTTTGCCTTTTCTGATGTCAAAATCTACCTCAGATTCTAATTGTCAAAATGAAAAACTGTTCTGCAAATGGCCTCTTGTGCACATTTCCCATGAGAGAAGTGATGCATTTAAAAACAATAATACCTTCTAGTCATCCATGTTTGCTTACTATTAAGGGTTTTTTATGAAGTTAATGAACTTATATAAAAATGTACTTAGAATTCAAAACCTGAATTCATTACTGTAGTTCATTGAGTACTTAGTAAGATTTCCCATAGATGAGCTTTATGCAGGCTATCCTTTCTGACACACTCTAGGTTTTCCCTGGAGGGTTTAGAGTGTTCTCTTTTTTATCAGTAATCCCAACCAAGATTGCTGTATTTCCTACTTCCCAGCTCCATTTGTTCTCATCCTTTGGTGTTTGCTTTGGACTGTTTCTATGCAGGACGGGCAGGCTGTGTGAAGACGTGAAGGCATCAGTTATGTAACATGCATCTACTTTCCCGTCCTTCCTTCTGCTTCCAATCTAAGTTTGAGCAATAAGCAAAAGAAAAGAATTCACATTTGCTTAATGCATTCTATGAACTGGTATGGGCTCAACACTTTACGTGTGTGATTTTACTTATTTATTTTTTTCCACAACAGTGCTTTTGTCCCTATTTCACAGGTGAGAAAATGTAGGTTCATAGAGGTTAAGTAATTTTCTCAAGGTCACCAAGTGAAAAAATGAGGAGGTTGGGCTGCCAAATTCTTTCCACTCTGTATATCATGCTATACCAATCTCACCTGGACCTAAGAGTTATTTCAGGTTTAGATTGGAGAGATAGGGGCTAGTGATGATATCAAGATGTGTGAAGCATTATTGACCTCCCTGCCTGTCACTACTCTGATACACAAGCAAAACAAATTTTCTATAATAGAAAGTTTAAAAGTTTAATATTTATTACAAGTGTTCAGATCTATATTTGGCATTAAGACTTTATATGGGTAGTAATTCTGTTACAACATGCAACTAACCAATCCATATTATCAATCACTTGAGGTTTTTGTAGGCCAACAATAAACTTTATATTCCATTTTCAATATAGTTGATGTGTATTTCAAAAGACATTTGCAGAATATTTCTCTTCCTTGAAACATTCTGGTCAATATTCAAGCTAATTTTATAATCCTCATAAATATATTAAAACCTTTCATATTAGCCCTTGTCCTGTTGAGTACTTCATTGGGATTCTGACTTAAGCATTTCTTTGACTGGAAATTGTCATATGCTACAGTTAATGATGCATAACAATACTCCAAGTCAATACTTTATGCAGTTACTCAGCATTTAGAAAGAACTATGCTGACCTTATTTTGCCACTATTTCACGGCAATAGACACACAGTAGCTATCAGATAGCCTAACAGGCTTTTGCACTCATTCATTCACAAAATTATTCTACTTAAGGGTCATTCGTTCAAGACTTTTGTATTCAACAACCATTTTGACAGTAATGAACATCCCTTCTGTGTAGGAATATGCCCATTTTACAATATAATACTTTACTGTTGTTTGTTGTTTATAATATCTTTAATATCTAGAGATTTCTTCTTTCATTTTCCATTTATTGTTTTTCATTGTTAACTTGAACCCATGGTAGAACAAGTGGCCTTTTGTTCTTGTAGATTCCATTTTGTTGGAGGAGAGGGTTTGGGTAAAGACTTTAGAAAAGTTTTTAATGATGTAGGCGTTCATCAAGAAAAAAATAATTGGGACTCTATTATTGAAAATCTAGACAACTGAGCTGAATCAGTGACACCAAGTTACCAGTAGGACACAGCAAAGATTTAGCCAGGACCTCTTCTGTGTGTTGGTAAGGATGAGTAGGTATAGGTACTAGAGTTAAATATATAAGGTCAGAGGCTATAGGGTCTTCAGTATTCCTCAGCTGGCTGGGATTACTGAAGACATGAACATAAGACAATGCTGGGTCTAGAATATAAGCTCCATGAGAGTGACTTGAACAATTCCTGACATGTAGCATGTTCCCCATAAAATATAATGCATAAATGCCCTGATGATTTGGCGTAAGAATTATAAAGGACTCAGAAGCCATCCTATTTTGTTGTTAAGGAATACCTATATTCTTTCCTACCTTTCTTCTTATTTCATGTCCAAAGAGGAAGGGAATTGAAATTGATGGGTGAAGGCAAGGGACACTTACAGGGCCATGAAGAGGGGCAGCTGCCCTACTTGGATTCCTCTTTCCTTGAAGATGCCTATATTTCTCTTTCTTCTTTCATGAGACTGATGCAGCAAGAGTTCCCAGGGGAAGAGGCTCTACCTAGACACATGGTCTGAGAAGACCCTGGGCTTGAGGAAAAAACTCATCATCCTTCTGTCCTTCTTCTAGTTGTCTTTACATTGTGTATTCTAAACCTCACAGTATTTCTGTAAGGGATGAGCCTAGAGGCAGGGTACTAGAAACCCCTAATGCAGCCTCATTGTGCAGGCCTTTCTCCCTAGAACTTGAAATTTGGAACTGAAATCTCTCTTTGCCTGGCCTTGTCTCTCTCCATGGATTTTATGGGAGTGACTTCTCATTGAGACTCAACTAAAGGCAGGAAGGGCATTTCCAATAAGTAGAATGAGAGGCAAATATTACCAGACAGAAAGTGAAGATGAAAAATCCCTAAGAATGCAAGGATCCACTGCATTTATGAGTGCCTAAATAGGACTGTCTTCCAAAAGTCTAAAGATTTCCATAGGAACATTCCTAGTTTCCTCCCCATTCTTTAGTGCTGACTTTGTCAGTCAACACTGCCCACTACACACACACACACACACACACACACACACAGCATACACACATATGCACAGAATACAGAATTTGGAAGTATTCTGTGCAAGTAAGTTACTAAGATAATGGGGAAAACAAACTTTTTAGGTCCTGGGTATCATCTAACATAATATTGTTCTCTCTGCTTATATATTTTGTATGAATATTAATGACTTCATATCAAGTTCTAATAAATATGCACTTTTTCATTCCTATATTTTATTTAAATATCCTCACTGTGAAATTTATAGTTCAGAAATGTCAGATTAATTTTAATAACTCCTGATATGTATGCATGCATACACATGCACACACACAAACACACACACAGGGCTGTAAACTATGTAAGGTCAAAGATTATGTGACTTACTCATTTATATATTCCCAGTGCCCAGCATAATATTCAGTACATCTTTAATAAAATAAATGTGTGTGTAATAGGTAAGGGTTGAACAGGGTAAGGGTTGCTCCTTAAATAAATGTACATTACTGGTTAGTATATTTCTAGTTCTGAGATCTTCTCTAGGTACATTTGCCTGCCTGCATACAACCTGTATATTTAGAAATTGTTGTATTCTTCTAACAGAATTAGCCTTCATCCTTTATTTTCAACTATGCCCTATTTATTATATACATTCTTTTTCAACTTGCCATTGTATTCTAAATTCTGATATTGTTCATGCTCTTATTTCTTCCCAACCACTCACTCAGACTGGTGACAAAAGTATATTTAATGATCATAATTTTCACTCAAGTACCAAAAACTCTCTTATCAGATGACTCTCGAAAGACCAGATTGTGTAAATTTCTTTTCATCTGTTCTGCTCGCATCCTACTTGATGTCCAACTGCTAATAATTGTCAACATATTATTCTTAGATCCCATCATGATGAATTCTAAAGGGGTGTGCACACTTGCTGATTATATTAGAAATCTGTTACGCTGGGTTCCATATTGCTCATATGAAGGAGTCACAATTCCTACTGCCTTATTTTAACCACCCAGATATCATACTTTTCTATCCATTGGGGCTGCATGTGCTAAATCATAGCTACCTCCTTTCCAAGTTTAAGAATCCAATTGACAGGTAGATTTGGATTATGGTTGTCAGATTTAGCAAATAAAAATACAGAATGCCAAGTTAAATTTGAATTTCAAAATAACATTTTCTTAGTATAACCCATATGATATCTAGTGTTTATATACACATATATACACCTTTAAAAGTTTATCTACAAATTTAAGTTGTATTGAATAACTTTTAGTATATGTTCTAAATACTTCATGATATACTAAAAATTATTTGTTATTCTGAAATTCAAACTTAACTAGGTGTCCTATATTTTATCTGTCGACTATTACTTGGGTGCATTCTCAGATTTGAGTTAGACATGAAGTAACTTATACTGTCTGGAAAGCATCATGACAACCACAAAGGAAGCTGTGGGAAAGAAATAAAATCACAAGTTTTTTGCTATTGTTGTTTAACTGTAGTTGACATACGATATTATATTAGTTTCAGGTATGCAACATGGCGATTCAACATTTATATACATTACAAAGTGATCATCACGATAAATCTAGCTACCATCTGTCACCATACAAAGTTGTTACATATTATTTACTATATTCCCTTAGCGCCCGGCTAGCTCAGTCAGTAGAGCATGAGATTCTTACTATATTCCCTATGCTTTACAAAACCCTAAATTTTTTGAGAGCTTAAACATAAGGATAGACATTCACTGATTTGAGATGCTAGATTCAATTTTGTTTCAAAAAAAGAGGACTACAGGGTTTCCAAAACTTGTTTTGTCCCATTTATATGTGCTTGTGTTTGTGCGTATCTACATAACCCCTCTTAAAATCATAGCTTAGTTCCCTGAACAGCTTGTTATAATTATAGATCAGTTTCACTTGGCATATGCTAAATATCTACAATTATTTTTTTTTCTATAAAGGAAATATTTTAGGTTGTATATACAGGTTCTGACCGCAGAAGAATACTGTATACTGTCTTTGCAGAGTCAAGCTGCTTGATGTTTCATGACACGCTATGACGTTTTTGGGTCAAGCAGAAAAACCTGCATTTGCTCTCTGACAGATATTATGACATCCACTCCAGGAGAAACCATCATTTAGAACTTCAACTTGCCTTCCCAAGAAAGAGAGAGAGATGCAATTTAGCCAAAAACTAAGAGAATGGGAGTAGTTCTATTTCTTCAAACTCTTCTACATTTGAATGAATTTGCAGTACTACTTTGCACCAGAAATTTAAGAACCAATTACCAATTTTTGGTCACAGTATCTGCTCTATGATTAGGTTCAGATAACATATTCTAATGCATGCTTATTATAGAAAGCAGATACAATTAAATGAGGTAAACAGGAGATGGAGATATTTAACTTATTTCCAGGAAATTGAAAGCGAGAATGAAAGGCTAGGGATACCTACTTTTTCAAACAAACATGGTTGACAGAATTGGCTCTGGGTAAGAGATGCCAAAGATCCCACTGAGACAGCAAATAATGTCATGAACATTGATTCATAAAACTTATCTTGTGCTCAAGGGTCGGGGTTAGATAACTGGCAGATTCATCTACTTCTCGGTGGAGTCACTGCTGAGAAACTTGGCTTAGTTCAGACACTTGTAGAAATGAAGAGTTCATAGGGCCAGATTAGCACACTTCACAGTCCACAATACACTATACCTACCAAAATTCCAAAATTTATGTGTAAAGGGAGAAAGAAAAATACTTGATCATATAATTGGTCATTTAGTTATGAATGCTGTACTCTCAAAACATACAATTGAATTTATACACTTAAAGGTGGCCAACTAATTTATTGTCAAACCATGAAAATTTTGCAGATGGCAAATGGTAGACAAGAAAGAATTACTGGACAGTAGGTCAAAATTAGAACTATTCTGTACAAACCTGAGGGTTTACACACTCAGATCTGTGTGTATAATAAAAAAATAGTTACAAAAAATGGTTTTAAATCCATACAGTGGGAAAAAACCCAAGGCAATCTCCATTATAATCAGAAAGTCATAAAATACAGAATGAGGATTTGGGTCAACCCAGTCTGCAGACAGAGCTCACACTCTAAATAACAATGTATATTAAACTAGAATTAACTAACTGAATATTAATAACTGAATCTTCAATGTAATAACATATTTGATAACATAGTACAACAAACTGAATAATAACTATTCAAAAATTTAAGTACAGAGCTCCTTTCTAAATATAATGACTACATGATTCTCACATTACAAATGTGGCAAGTCTGACTCTGGGAACAAGGTACTTAAATTATAACCTGCCCACTGCCTGTACCAGATTTACCTGGGTATTTATGAAAACTCAGGTTCTGGAACCCCACCTCATACTTTATGAAGAATTCCACTTGAGTCTTGGGCATGTAGTGTTTGAGAATATGTTTCTTAGAAGACAGACACAAGAAGGAATTGGTGACATTGGATTTATGTTGTTTTGTTTTTGTCTTTGTGACCTGTGAAGTACTCAAAAACAATTATGCTAATTTCATCTCAATTAATTAAAAATATTCTCTTCTACCCAGCAACTCACTAGATAAGGTTTTCTTATCAAATTATTTCAAGGGGCACCTGGGTGGCTCATGGGTTAAGCCTCTGCATTCAGCTCAGGTCATGGTCTCAGGGTCCTGGGATTGAGCCCCCCATTGGGCTCTCTGCTCAGCAGGGAACCTGCTTCCCACCCCCTCTCTGCCTGCTTGTGATCTCTCTCTCTGTGTCAAATAAAATTTTTTAAAAAAGTATTTCAAAATTTAATATGAACAATGTATAATTTGATACAGAAATTATTAAGTTAAATCATTGCTACAAAATAACTACAACTGACAACATAGAAGAAATTGTTCTGATGATATCATCTGCACTAAAAAAGCTGAATTTACAGATAATTTTCTTAACTATATTCAAAAAAGCCAAAATGTCTCAGTTGTATTAGCATTCATCATTATTCATGGGACTTAAAAAAATTAATTACATATATTATTCTTTTTGATTAATTTGAGGCTATCACAATTAGTACACTAAAGCATAAAGTCTTTCTTTTTTCAAAACAATGTTTGCTTGTCAATTGCCAGGCAGTATTCTGGGCACTAATGGCAAGTCAACAAAGTAAGTAGACACAAAAATTATTGCCCCCTAGAGTTTACTGTTCAGTGAGTCTTGTGCTTCTTTGACCTTAAAATTCATGACTGCTTATTAGTAAACTTTCAGGTAAGTAAAGTAGAATACCAGTAAATGAAAGGTGGCTGCTGTCTGTTTCCATGGAAGCTGTAAGAGAAGTTAGAGTAGAAAATGTGTAAATTGAACCACTAACATAAATTTCTGTAGGGTAAAGACCAAAGATGAACCTTCCTGTGAGAGGCAGGGGTCAAGCTGACCTAGATATACTCAGATCTGAAGGTCTGCAGGAATGTGAATTGGCCCCCCTTAATTTAAAGGGGCACCCAAGTTGCTGATGGCTGAATTCCTCTATGCTATTGTGATAGGCATTCCTAGCGTCCTTGGTGGGAAAGAGATCTCCAAAGAGAATGGGATAAGCCCATGAACAGGAGTTAGAAAAGAGGAGAGAGAACAGTAAGTTTATATTCTGGAATAACAGCTCAAAGCAGAAAACCAGAAAATATCCCAGGACACACGAAGTTAATTTTGAAAGATCCTCTTAAATTTGGTGAATTCCCCATGATTTTTTCTTTTCTGTGCTGTTTCCCAGTCATGATCATACAGTGGTAAAAACAATCTAATGAAAGTACCTTAGGGTGCCTGAGTGGCTCAGTGGGTTAAGCTTCTCCTTTCGGCTTGGGTCATGATTTCAGGGTCCTGGGATCAAGCCTCAAATTTGGGCTCTCTGCTCAGTGGGGAGCCTGCTTCCCCCTCTTTCTCTCTCTGCCTACTTGTGATCTCTCTCTGTCAAATAAATTTTAAAAAATCTTTGAAAGAGGGGCACCTGGGTGGCTCAGTGGGTTAGGCCTCTGCCTTTGGCTCAGGTCATGTCTCAAGGTCCTGGGATTGAGCCCCACATCGGGCTCTCTGCTCAGCAGAGAGTCTGCTTCCCCCATCTCTCTGCCTGCCCCTCTGCCTACTTATGATCTCTGTCAAATAAATAAATAAAATCTTTAAAAAAAAGAAAAAAAAACTTTGAAAGAAGGAAGGAAGGAAAGAAAGAAAGAAAGAAAGAAAGAGCCTGTTTGCTTTTCCTTATAGCAAAGTAGGAAAGCCCAAGAAAATCAGATGGTGGTAAGGCAGCCTTAGAGGAGAGAGAACAAGTTTATCTTGTAAGCCCTGGTCATGATACAAAATAGTAAAGAGCACCAGCAGTTAACTGAGTCTGAGATATATGCCCGAGGTCTAGCAGAAGGTATTCCCTTTATGTATTTTGGTATTCCCACCCCTCACATTTGGCATTGGAAAGAAAATAATATCTCAGTCATTCATGGAGGCAGAGGGCTACATCATTGCATTATAATTCATTGCTCTGTCTTTGTTACCTAAGACACAGTAAGTCCTTTAAGGGCAAGGGCTAATTCATTTTTTGTCTTCCCATGGCCCAGCATGGTGGTTGACACAAATTAATTATTCATAAAAGTCGATGCAAAATGCTTTATTTAATGAATGATTTGAAATCATCTTACAATTTTAGAAAAACAAAACATTTATAGAATTCTTATTGTGTCATAGGTGGTAGAAGAATACGAATCCGTGTCATAGAGGATTTGATGTTTGACCTGAGCCTTGATCAATACGATGTGGAAAGCGGGGAAAGGAACCTTTGAGACAGAGACATTAGAATTTGCAAAGCCATAGTAGTGAAGACGAGTCTTTCAGAGTGACTGAAGTTTAAGAGGGTTGAGGTGAGGCTGGAAAGATACATTAGGGCCGATCATGAATAATTTTGAATGTCGTATTAGGAAGTTTGGATTTTGATCAGTGGATCCTGGAAAACCAGAGAAAGTTTGTAAGAATGGAAATATGTCAGACCAGATTTGTCTTCTGGAAAGTTAGATCTGGCACTAGTTTGAATAAGGAATTAAGTACATCCTATAAGAGAATCAGGTTATGAAGTTACTGGAACAATCGGGGAGGGGGAGGAACTAAAAATCTGGACAAAGAAATGGATAATAGACACAAATGTTTATGTTTAAATATGTAAAACAAAAAACCCCCACATATCTAACATAATGTATTAAAATTTATAAAACATATAACAATGACTTACTGCGGAATATAGGTGGAGGACATAGGACAGAGTCTCAGGGATGACCCTAAGGTTTCTGGCAAGGAAATGGAGATTACTGTCTTTATAGAGAGCAACAAAAGAGGGACGATTCAGCAGGGAAGACTGGTCATCAGTTCAGGAGCCTGCTGAGTTTGAGGTTCCTGTAGACATTTTATGGAGATACTCCTGGGACAGTGAGATAAGGAGAGATTCAGCTCTGGGAGTTGCTGGTACTGAGCATGAATTTGCAATTTATCAGCAAAGAATTAGAAGATGAGCCAAGGCGGAAGAAGTTCCCCCGTGAAAGTGGATAGCACCGGAGGAAAGAAGCCTGGAGTGTATGCCAGGGATGTCAATATCCAAGGTACAAGAGTTGAAGAGGAAAGAGAGAACTGTATCTAGGGGATTGGGTGGGGAGACAAGAGGAGACCTCCTAACAGAAGACAAAAGAAGCCAAATTTCAATGAGGAATTAAGTCAGGTGTCAAATAAGAGGACTGAAAAAAAAATGCCATTCCACTACACAATTTGGAGGAATATGGTGATATCATGTAGTGTTTCAAAGTGAGAAAACAGATTATAGAATATGGGGGGGGAAGTGGTAAAAGAACATTGGTGCATTCCTGGCACTTAACAGTGAAAAGAAAGTTCAAGATGGGGTTTGATGTTTGAGAAGATGACAAAATGAAGAAAATATTCTCTTTCTGGGTAAATTCAGTTTTCTGCCCCAACTCAGGGACTAGAGAGGGCCTAAATCTCCCCTGATGCTAACTCCCTTTTTCATTTTTCTTCTTTCTTGACTGCCTTATAGGTTTTCAGATTCAACCCCTGCTTGTGAGAGTTCTTCATCTCCTGCTCCTTTACCTTCCCATATGATCTAGATAAGAAAGATTGAGGGGCGCCTGGGTGGCTCAGAGAGTTAAAGCGTCTGCCTTCGGCTCAGGTCATGATCTCAGGGTCCTGGGATCGAGCCCTACATCAGATTCTCTGCTCAGCAGGGAACCTGCTTCCTCCTCTCTCTCTCTCTCTGTCTGCCTCTCTGCCTACTTGTGATCTCTGTCTGTCAAATAAATAAATAAAATCTTAAAAAAAAAAAGAAAGAAAGATTGAAATCTTTTGGGGTGGGGGAAATGAACCATGAGAGACTGTGGACTCTGAAAAACAATCTGGGGGCGGGGTGTTGGGTGAGCCTAGTGGTGGGTATTATGGAGGACATGTATTGCATGGAGCACTCAGTGTGTGCATAAACAATGAATTCTCGAACACTGAAAAGAAATTTTAGAAAAAAGTATCATTAAAAAGAAAAAAGAAAGAAAAGAAAAAGAAAGGTTGAGATTCCACCAGCAGTGGCCATAGCCAGGAGATGGGGCAGGTTTGTAAGTTTAAGGATGGAGAGGGCATAGATATACTAGCTGTTAAGGAAATTATGTCTTTTTGCCCCATTACACCCAAATACCAGCATCCCTCTTTGATTCAAAAGAGCCACTGAATGTTGTAGAATCTTTCACTTAAATATACAGAAAATCTAAACTACTTTTATTTTTCTTATTTTGACTTATTTTTGCCTGTGGATATCTTTATTTTCAACTGGTTTTCTCAGCCTTTCTTTTTCTTTTTCTTTTTTTAGGTATTTCCTAAATGTTTTGAAAATCCCAAATGATGTGATAAACATTTTTTTATTGAGATGAGAAACTTTTTGTTGGTCTTTCCTCATCTGACTCCATTTCCAAATGTTTCTCCTTTGAAAGGACCAGGTGGTTTAACTCTACAGACTACATGGATTTGGGGAAAAAACGTAAGAAGTATTGAGGAGAAAGAAGGTAGAATTTAAACACTAGGTTAGCGCACAGTCTTAGAAGTCTCCTGAAAGATATAAAATTAATCCCATTTATAACTGTGCTTTACAGAAAAAAATGTAATGTCTGCATTTTAATATATAGCTATTCAGTGTTTATTTTCAAATGGTTCAAAGTAACTGAAAGGAGTATGAGTTACCAAAGCAGAACCATTCTTTTTTCCCCCTGTGTCACTGCCCCACTTTATGGTTTTTGAAACACTTGCTTTTACATTACCATAAATCAGCCAATGCCTGTTTCACAAAATATTCCATATTGCTCAGCTCAAAACCATTTTCTGCCAAACACACGGAGGCGCCTTGCCCTCTGGAGAAACTGACACAGGTCGAACCAGGAAAACAGAAGGGCCCCTGTCCTTCAGTTCCCAGGGCTCTGGCCTTTCAGCCTGCCCACAGGGACACTCCACAGGCAATGACCCAAGCCTTCTGACAGAGGGTCTTCAAGCTTTGCTGGCGTTCCCCATTCTAGAAAACCACAAATTCATTTATTTGCAGTATGTTTCAAAAAAAAAAAAAATGGCCTTAGGAAATGAGGTAGATGGAGCAGTTAGTAATTTGTCCCTTTAAATGCCTAGCGTTTGTTTCCTAACGATTTAACAGTTTCAGTGTGCCTTTTCGGAGAATTAGCATGCCAAAAGAAACAGAAAAGGTCTTCCAGCTCAGTGGCTTCTGATTTCTTGTTGAACAGCACCACCTCATGGTGATTCTGTTTCTTTAATTATTACAAGGGATGACTAACAATACTGGATTTTCTGTTCTGGTTTATTTTACTTTATAACCATGTCTAAAGTATAGTTTAAATATAGTCATTTCTCTGGCAGAGCTGTTTACATTGACCTGTCACCTCATCACTTGCTCTTGGGGTTCCTTTTTGTATTCCCTTGAGCACCTAGTGTCCCTTTCTATATAGTAGGCTCTGTGTGGATGTGGTTAAAAGGCATCTTTCTTTGTCTCACTATTTTAATGGTCACCTACATAATGACGGTTTTTCATTCAATTTTCTTTGAAGTTCTTCCTAAAATTTAGTATCACTCATACAACTCTATGTATCTGAATATCTAATCATTTCTTTAAACTACAAGAAAAATTGTTTATTTTTTTCTTCTTGTAAAAATCTTTAACATCGTTGCTTCTGAAATCCTGACTCAGAATCTTAAAGACAGCCTGATTCCTACTCGTCGTTTCTGTCTTTCAAATAGTAATACTGTCCTTTCTTCCTACATCTTCGTTTCACTTTCTGCCCTAGCTAAATCTCTGGTCCAGTTTGTATTAAAGTTATGGTCAGGTTACTACAGTACTGGCCCACAGATCCCTCCATCTTCATTTCAGAACACAGGTGCTTTTCTCTTTGAATTCCGCAATTAAAATTGGAGAATACAATCAAAATTACTTCCCTGGTTAACTGAAATAGTGAATAGGTAATGGAGCAGGAGTGAATTCCCACTGAGCTCTGGTGATAGATGTTTTCTGAGATCTAAAATGTTAATATATCTGATCAAGAATTTTTAACGTGATATTTTGTATACTTTGGGGATATGTTAAAAAAAACTGTTCCCGTATCTTTTTCACCAGCATAACCACCATAAAAGCTATAATGACATGGCATGTCAATGGATAGATTTATGTTCCAATTGGAATCCAACTCTAAGTTGTAGAGGCACACTAATTCTTAAACTTGAAGAAGTTTCCACATGGTAATTTTAAAATGGGAAGGCTATGAACGATAGTTTATAAAGCTGAATTTACAAACTATTCTATGAAACCAGTGTATCACACATGTTTACAATTAAGAACTAAGGGAGGCTATAAATTAGCCCCATTATTAGCATATTCTGTCACCCAGATAATCAAACCTCAAAGAAATTTAGTTCACACCTATATTTAACTCAATAAATTTAGTAGGATTACAACAAAGTTCCCAATAATTCTTATAAATAGCAGCCTTACCCCATCCTTTCACTTTCACTACCTCATAGAAAGATTTATTTTGATAATTTAAAGCTGCTTACATTCCATAATAAATAAAAGTAGTTTGGCATCTTGACCTTTAAAAAATCTAAAAATTGAAATACTGTTATATCTTTACTGAGTTGCTCTTATTTAGTAGCCTGAAAGAGATTAAAGTGAAATTATAGTATAGTTCTACATGCATGTATCTATTTTCCCCATTAGACCATAAGCAATTTGAGGAGAAAATATAATATTTATGTTTACCTTATTCTAAGTATATCAAACAGTAGTTTCTTCATTGTAAATGTTCAAAATTCTATTATTTTTTCAGTGTTAACTTAAGACTACTGCAATGAAAATATACCAAGATACATAGAATTCATGTGTAAATCATTCTTCACACAGTTCTTCAAACTCTTTTTCATACACATCCTCTCCATGCTACAAGTGGAGATTTGATGGTTATGGGAAGATATTTACAGGTTAATTAGCAGTATTCAAATGTTAGGTGATGGTGTTGGTAAATATGTAAATACTCGGCCCTCCATGTGTGGAGAGATAAATAACTATGTAACTGATTAAGCAAGAGCCTCTTTCCTATCTTTGATGCAGAATATCTATAACCAGTTGGCCATAAATCTAAGAGGACCCTGACATCTGATTAGCAGGAAAAGGAAAAAAAAAGATCTTTAGTGGGATCATGAAACAGACTGCTGAATTAACCTGGATTTTGTAGAACAAAGATTAGAAAAAAACTAGAACTTAAAAGAGAATACAGATCCCTTTAGATGATAAGGAGAAGGAACTTAGCAGGTAAAGGTCAGGCTCGAACAGCTGGTCAGGCTGCCAAGGTATATTTGAGAAATTAAAGAAAAATACAAACCTGGAGAGTCAGAGGGAACTTCTGAAAAGCCTAATATTCTCCACTAGGAATCTGAGACTTCATAACTAAAGGCAGTGGGGAACTAGTAAGGAATTTTAGATGGTGAAGTTCATGATCATGTAATATTTTAGAAATGTTACACGAAAATTATATTTTGATGAGGGAAATGCATTCACATCACGTTAAGTAAAACAGCAAGGTAAAATTGCATATACATATAAATTATAAACATGATGTTTCCATCATGGTCAAAAAGAAAATTGAGACAGAAAGATTCAACAGAAAGGAAATATGCCTAAGTTTCAATGATGGCTGACTTTGGGCGCTATGATTATGATGGAATTAACTCAATAAATATATATTGTGTGTATTTAAATTTCATTTTTAAAAGATTTCAAACTTCACTGCTTTCTTTGTAAAAACTGAAAAGCACAGTAAGTATAGGTCTTCTTTTTATTTTATTGTCAATGTGCTAAAATTAAATATTGCTACGTGAGATAAATGTGTCTTCAAAAGTAGTCCTCTTTACCATAGTGAATTTAGTTTTTCACTTGAAACTTGGGAGTTCATATTGTCGATGTTTTGTTTTGTTTTTTTTTTTCCAAAGAATACAGGAATTGGGCTGGAATCATAATTTCTGGAGAGAGACAGTATGGTTCATAGAACCAAAAGACCATGCTCAAACTAGCATCAGTTTATTTCCAGATGTCTGTCCTCTGACAAATTGCTTAATGTTCTTGGAAAAGGGTGATCATAATGATGACCCACAGATGTTTGGGGGTTTCAGTAGGGGTGTGGTAATAGCAACAGTCTGTCAGGCCAAATTGCAACTAAATTTGTTTTAGTTAATTATATACCATTAATATTCATATTCTGAGAAGTAGTTGAAAGCACAATTGTCATACCTACAGATCTGGTGGGTTTTTACCCCCAAGCTTATCATCCTATGAGTATGGTTTAGATCCTTTCCCTCCAAGGACATTAACTGGCATGTCAGAAATCAAATGTCTCTGCTTTTCGGTCCATTTATGTGGACTTGTAAGATCTTTCTTCAGTAATTATTCCACCATTTTGGATTTCCTTGCCTGGAAATTGGTGACTCATCTGAAATAATGAAAATTGTATCCCAAAAATTACTCTTCAGGGTTGCTTATGAATATAAGAAAGGAATTTCTTTTTTCTTTTTTCTTTTCTTTTCTCTTCTTTTTTTAAGATTTATTAATGTATTTATTTGAGAGAGAGAGAGTATGGGAGGGAGAAGAAGAGAGAGAATCTCAAGCAGACTTCCTGCTGCATGTGGAGCCTGATGTGGGGGTCTATCCCAGGACCCCGAGGTCATGACCTGAACTGAAGCCAAGAGCTTCATGCTCAATCCACTGAGCTACACATGTGGAAGGAAATTTTAATGGTCTGTCCTATTCCCATGCCTTCCCAGGTATGTGTACAAAACCAGAGCAGGGCTTGACAAATTTGTGGAGGAGCCACTGGTGTGACATTTCATTTTTAAATATGCATCACAAAGAAGAAAGAAAAGAAATCTTTATTTGTATGAATTGCTCTTCTGCCTCACATGCACCAATGGCATCTCATTCAGAGTAAAAGCCAAAGTGTATATATCGGCAAGACCCTCTAGTCAAATTTAACACTCTCTCAGCAACTTCAGCTTCTATGGCTCTCCTTTCCAGATTGACTCTGGCTATGTTGACCATCTTGCTGTTTCTTGAACATGTCAAGACATGTACATGCCATTCCCATCTTTATGCAACACTCTTCGCTAGATCTCTACATGGCTTATTCCCTAACCACCTATAAGTCACATTTCTGTAGTGAGTTGTTCCCCGTCTATCTTACCTAAAATAGTAACAACCCCACCAGCACTCCCAGGTACCTCCCTCCCTCCCATGAAAGGGAGGTATAGGCACAGCAACCTCCAAAGACTGGAGAAGCCATAAAACCAAAGGAAAAGGCTGACAAGTCCAGCTTGACAAGAAATGGTTTATTAAGGGAATCTACTGGACAGAAGCATGTCTTGGGCAGATGCAACACAAGTAGAGTTCTATAACCTCATCTCACTTAAGACCTGCTTTTATAGCCCTAGAGGCTAGGGAGTACCTGCTGAGGGACAACCCAAGAGAAGACTGTTTAACAATAGGTCTGTATCATAGTCATATCTCGAGGGCAGATCAAGGAGGATATATCCTGAGGCTGTACTTAAGGGTGTGGTTAAACAAAGGGAAAAAAATGCTGGGGAGGAAGGCTGCACCCCAAAATATTTCAGGTCATAGAACAGTCGTCATGGCATATTTGTTCAACACTCTGTTGGTCTGGTTCACATTCCCTCCTATTCTCACGGTATCCTCTTCAGAAAGGAGAAGTTCTTTGCAGAATTTACAGCCATCTCTTTATTTTTGGTTTTACCTAGAATGTAAGCCCCGTGAGAGCAGGGATTTGTGCAAGTTTGCTCGCTGCTATATATGCAGCATCTAAAACTGTTAGGAGTTGGTTGGACAGTTAGGTAGTCAGGACAGCTAAAATAAAACAGCACTAACATCCTGCTTGGCAACTTAGACAGGACCACACTAGCATTCTGTTTTGCAGCCTTTACAGAAATGACTTCTTCAAAATGTCCTAAAATAAATCAAATAACCACAAAGGATCTGTCACCATCATGGGTAAGGGGCAGTTAAGACATAAGCCCCCAGATGTCATCAAAAAGAGACCATCAGCATGTAGACATTAGTTAATAGGTAGACAGAGACATGACCAAAATCCTGATTGGCATGACTCAGCACACCCTGACTGCTTAAGATAGTTCTGCAAAAGAGCTCATAAAACCCCCCAAACTTAGAAACTCTAAGGGCAGCCCTTGTGGGTTCCCTCCTCCCCCGGAGCTTTATACTCTTGCTCAATAAACTTTGCTTTGCTGCCCACCACTCTTTGTCCAGTCTACCCCTTCCTTCTTCAAAGTGGCATGACAAAGAACTGTGGGGCACTGAAGGCAGAAAATTCCTGCAACAAAACTGTATCTTCACATAGTGTGCGCTCAATAAATATTTACAGCATAAATGTATTCATTAATCAAATGAAGTTAGGAAAATTATTTCAAAGAGAAGCACTTGTTAAAATGAGGGTAAACTAGACTTATTTGGAAAAAACAAGTACTGGATCCATCTGTAGTAAAATTTCATTGTAATATCTCAAAGTAAATAGGATATTGCTCCAACTAATGAGGATAATTTGCCAGGAGGAAGAAAGCTAAGTGACACTGGAAACCAATAGAAAACATTTCTTGTGACAAAGCTAGACCGGAAGCACCAGCTCAGACACAAACAATAGAAGCTGTTGTCAGCAGAGATACGGTCTCAAGATTGCATTGTTCAAGGCTCCAGGGAATAGGAGAAGGTGATATTTTCCCTTCTGGGTAGAGGACTATGGGCGCATGACAATAAACACCATTATTCTGCTACCAGTTTGGGAGAGATGAGCACAAATCAGATGTATTTAACCTAGTCTGTTAAAAACCTGCAGTCTGTATGAAGCAAATTGAGGGAAAGCATAATACTATAGGGATCAATGCCACCTGAGATGAAGGGCTTCTCATCAATATCTAACAACTGACTGGGATGGCTACCAGCCATTACAGAGGTACTGAAAAGCTTAGGGTTGTGGTAATTTCCAAATTTGAGACTTGAGACTCAGTGAAATGGAAATGTCACCCTCTTACTGTCACTTTGAGAAGAACGGGCATTTAGCAAGCACTAAGCATGCCAAGAAGCCAAGTTTGATGCAAGTTTCTGGCAACAAGTGTCAGGAAAGGGAGGAGGTAGAATTTACAGAGGAATGAAATTTTCTAGATCCTCTGAGCACATAGGCTTAGTTTACTGTACTTTTCCCCTTTTATGTATGGGCATGGGAAATGGGAAAATCCCTAAGAGGAAGAGCTTCATGTCAAACACAAGCAGAACATGACCCAAAAAGGAATTTGGTAGAACATTCAGCTTAACCATTCTCTGGATCCCATAGTGGAAAGCAGAGAAGGGAAGAGGAAAATATATTAATAACAGGAGTCTACCATCCTCAGAGGGCAAAAACTTAGGAATGGGCCCTGACTCTTCAAGGCTGCAATTCAGAAACGGAAGCCTCAGGATAGAGAATCAGCTTTACATTCTGATCACATTCATTCTCTCATTCTCAAGAGACAACTACTCATTTTCATTCTCCAATTAAATTATACAAAAATTTTAAGAGATTTCTTCTGGTTTGGGAGAAGTATGCCTGTCATAGTTTCTCATGCTGGGGCTACAAATCATATAGATTAAGTAGCCTGTGACATTTCTATTGGACACTAGACAATATGTTTTTATATTTTCCTAAAAATTACCTATGGAATGAGTTTGTAGGCAAACTTCCTTTCCAGATATTACAAAGATTTTGCTAAAGAAATTCTGTAACCTAATGAAAATGTTAGTTTTGAAAATATAACATTTGCCACTACTCAAGTCTTTCTAGGTATAGACATTTACCAAAGTAAATGGTTCTTTGGGTCTAGAAAAATATTTTGATGGGCCACATTGAACAGTTTTTATTGTACATGGTAGGGCTCCCAGAATAATCTGGATAGATAAGACTTAGAGAAAAAAAATAAGTGAAATCTCTTTCTGTGAAATAAAATAACAGGGATTTCACATCTATGTACTGCTGTAGTTATCTACTAATAAAAATAGGAGTGAAACCTTGGAAAAAGAAATGGAATCAAATTTCTAGACGTGCACTGTCCAACATAGTAACCATTAACCACATATGACTATTTAAACTTATGTAACAGTAAAAATTTAGTTCCTTAGTCACACAGCTGCATTTTAGGTGCTCAAGAGCCACACATGGCTAGTGGCTACTGGTTTGGACAGAGCAGAAATTTTGTTGGGCAATACTGGTATAGACAGGATTCTCAGAGACATAGTTTGGGGAAAGACATTCAGTAGTAGAATTATTTTCTGACTGTGTGGAAATTATCTTCTTTTTCTCCCAAATCTAAAGTAGAAATCTGTTTTACATAGAATTCCAGTCACGTAATTTTAGTGGTACTTTGGGAATGGAGAAAGGGAAGGGACATTCCAAAGTTGTAGATGGGCACTAGCCACAAATTAATGGAAGCCTGAGTTTAGGCAAGAAGCCATGATTATGAGTTCTGAAAATGACAACAGAGAAGCAAACTTGAAACAACCTTCATTTTCTCCAAATGTTTTAGAGCAAGTTGGCCCCCAAATGAAGGAGGAAGCTAGGTAGTGTTATTTTATAGGAAGAGATTTGAGCCATTTTATTTATGTGTTAGAATAAAAGATGGCCTCAGGAACCTAGATGCCTTGGTGAGTCTCAAGTGGTTGATATTTTGCTTACCCTAATCATAATGATCAAGATCTTGGGATATTGGCTTTTGGGTTATATCCCCAGAGACTTAAGCACCTTACTTGGGGATGGTAAAACCAAGGGCAATATTTAACATGATAAGCTTTCTTTTCCCCCTCAGGAGTGATCTAACTAACATTTAGTCTTTCCCAAGATAATTTCACATCAAAGATATGAACATCCCTTCTCAGGCTTACCAAAGCTCTTTTTCTGCAAAAGATGGAAGGTGATGATACTTACAAGACATGTACAAAGTCTTAGAAAGTTACGAGACTCTTCCCTGAATGTATTTAACCAAATGAAATGATAAACCTTATATTGCTCCTCTGTTTAAAGAAAAAAGAAAATAGAAAAGGATGTAGTTATCTGTCACAAAAATGACTCAAATTTGT